>JBAMIB010000047.1:4139539-4151195 GCA_037177415.1 Kaempferia rotunda | reverse complement strand
ATCCCTGTTTGGTTCGCTACCGCTTGTCTGATCGGCTAAGTGTGCGCAGATTACAGAAGCAGCCGAGTGCTGAGTGCCAAGTGTCGAGTGCCGGGTGCCGAGTGCCAAGTGCTGAGTGCCAAGTGCCGAGTGCCGGGTGCCGAGTGCCAAGTGCTGAGTGCCAAGTGCCAAGTGCCGGGTGCCGAGTGCCGAGTGCCTACTGCCGAGTGCCGAGTGCCGAGTGATGAGTGCTGAGTGCCGAGTGCCTACTTCTACGATTCGCCGATCCGAGTAAAGCCAGAACCCTGCATCCGCATTTCTTTGTCCGACCTGCGTTGAGTGCTTCCCGGTGTCCAATCGGCCGCCTTCCAGACATGATCAATGGTGTTGATGTGTTGGAGCTGAAATAGTATTCGGTGCTGAAATTATACTATTTTGGTGTGAAAATAACACTAAATTTGATGTTGTGGGTTGGAGATGGCTGAAATAGGGTTAGGAACCTAAAACAAAGAGTTGCAAGTTCTCAGACGGTTTCAATGTTAGGTAGGTGGGACTGTTTACGACATTTATATAAGAATTCAGCCCTATGGTTCAAGATCTAGATAGTTCATATGAGACATTCATTTAATAAGGTCCTATAATCTTATTTCTGGAGTTAATTCTATAATGTCTTCCAGAAAGGTTTAAAAAAGTGTATTTAGGTAATATGTGCTCAACAAAATGCATAAGCACCTATGCAATATGTAACTGACATATAATAAAATATATTAATGACTATGCTTGATCCATACTTCCACATAGAAAAAAATATGCATGTCAATGATACAATGTCAAAATAAATGGAATATAACAATCAAGATTAATCAACAATTTAAAATAGATGATGCATAGTTTGCATACATATCAATATTTAAAGTGTGTAACACTAGGAAAACAAGTGTAAACTTACTATATAAATTAAAAACATAAAGTCATTTCAAATATAAATTTAAAAACTTATTATGCTAGTTTGAATCAAAATTGATATTGGGTTAATTTTAATATAATAATTTCGATTAAAATTGTTGGACATGGGGTTAAAATTATTAAATTTATAATAAATAATATGCGACTTTAAAATTACTTTATAATTAATATATTTATGTAGCAAATTTTGATTGATAATTTTGGTTAAAACTTATAGTTTATATGACAGATTATCATATAGATAATAAAAATTATTATATGGTTAATTTCTTTTAGTCGTTTATTTGCTTTGAAAATTATATATGATTTATTTATTTATATTTAAAAATAATTATTTTTTTAACGAAATCCTCATAGTGGGCTATGAGGATCGTTGATTGCGAAACCCAGCCCAACGTTCTACTCTATAAAACCTCCATCAGGCTACACTTTGTTCAATTGTTCTGGGTTTAGGGTTTGGTCGATCGTTGATTGCGGCTGGTCATGGATAGCTCGCCGGAATTGCAGCGTTTCTTGCAGGTTAAAAATTTTGGGCTAGTACTTCTACGCTTATTTAGTTCAGTTTGGTGATTGTTTCGGGTTCTTCGTTGCTATTTAACCTCGAACTCGCGTTTCATCCTTCTCGTGGATGAATACGCAGTAGTTGATGATTATAGTTTGGACGTCGGAAGATGATATTTTTAGTGTTTTGTATTGATTTCCAGCATGTGTTTGTTACAGACACTCTAAGCGATTTTTTCTCAGAGTCGGATGAATCGGCGAAGTTATCCCCACTTTTATGGCATAATAATTTTGGGATTGAATTTTTTTTAGAAAAAACTTTTGTTTTCGTTGATGAGGTTTTATAATGGCATTTCTGAAGATTTCACTAAAATTATGGAGTACGGACCTTTTTCAAATGAGTTTTGTTCCAAACGAGTAACCTTGCTTGAACGTATGTTCTTTTTAATGTGCCTCATGGATTTTTTTCCCCGATCTGTTTCCTTAGAAATGAAAGCATACCAGAATGTAATGATGAACATCTTTCAACATGCAGCATCCTTTGATGCAATGACATTTTTTTTTATTTCACACAAGATTGCTGATCATTCTGGTATTGCCTCTCATTTTTAATTTTTGATGTAAAGTGAAACTTCCTCAAGTTTCATATGCATTAAAGGTGGACTATCTTATGAATATTTTGGATCAATGGCTTTCTTATCTCACAGGAATTATTGATCATTCTCATATGGCTTAAATATTATGATGCGTTGTTGATTTTATGATGCATATTATTTTTACTTTGTACAATAATAAGACATACTCTTTCTTTATGCCTAACCAATTATAGCTGATCCCTTTTTGAGCCATCGGCTGTGTGTCATCCATTTAATAAGTACACTTGGAATTATTATGTTTTTATATACTCTTTATTCATTCTTCATCAACTATGGATAATAAATTTTCTAACTAGCAAGCATAGATGATTTTCTTTCTTATCCTTTTGAGATGGCTGTTTTAGTATTTCTATCACATGTAATCTTTCTACAAGTGCTTGATAAATTTCTTGGCTTTTGTTATTTGCCAATGATATTGTGCCAATTTGCAATTAGACGTACATTAAATTTCAAGTTTGATTTATGGAGGTAGAAATTACAAGCTAAAATTTGATTATATGAACTGCAGTGTCAATAATATGAAGAAACACTGGAGTAATTGAAATTGGATAAACAGAAATTGTGTTAGTAAAAGGTTTAGATGTTCATGAAGATATAACAAACATGATATAGGATATTTGCTTCACATTTTAGAACGAGTTGAAATGATATTTGCGTCTCAAAATTTCAATAGCACAATAGTGTTTCTATTCTTTGCTGGGTATCAATGTGTCTCCTAGGTAGATTGTGTTTATTGCTTGAAGCCATACAAGACATTTGATTCTGACTTTCTTACTTATTGGTACATCTGTGAGTGTGGTGTTATCAAAGGAAAGTAGAACATTTAGCAAGTGATTTTCTCATCATCTATGGGCTATTGTTAATGTTTTGTTTTTTCTTAACAATTTCACGGTTTTTCTTTAAATTTTACTGGGTTGAAAATCTTGTTTATGAGCATACAGTATGCCTATCTAGTCTTGATCTTCCTAGTTGGATAAGATGTGTCTATTCCACTGTTTGCAGTGAATAAATAGCTTACTAATATTTTTGTATTCCTTCAGGAAGAGAAGCAGAAAGCAATGATCGCGGAGATGGTAGGAAAACTTACCAGCGAATGTTGGGACAAATGCATCACTAGCACTCCAGGTAGCAAGTTCAGCTCGGGTGAAACTGCTTGCCTTACAAATTGTGCACAGCGATACATGGATTTGACCATGCTCATCCAGAAGAAGTTTCAGTCAATGCAACAGTAATTTTTTGTTAGATCGATCTGCTCGAGAGAGACTTGTTTTTTCACTTGGGCGAAATGTTCGCCACAATCCTAAACATCGGTTACTGCACCATGTCTGCTCATGTTTCTTTTTTGACAAATTAACTAGCACTAAATGGAATGACTGAAGCTATTGTTTTGGACTACAACACATTTGCAACAAAATGTTGAGCAAAACAATGGGACAGCTGAGCATCATTAATGACAGTTCTCAGAGTGAAAAAAAAAACATGCAGCTTATCCGTCTTCTATAACATCTCACAAAGGCAATTTGTATTTAATTATCTACAATCACTTTTCGCAATTCTTACCAGCATTTCTTTTTCCATTTTCCTACAAAGTGATGGAGAAGAGAGAACGAAATAATACACGGCAAGTTCTTCTATCCGATTGCATTTGCGACGTCAAAGCTTCCCTCTGCGATGGCTTTAGCTCGCGTCTTCTCCAGCCAATTCTGCCCCCACATTTTCGCCTCTGCTAATGCTCGTTCTCTTTCAGAATCATGCCTCAGAAAGGTAGCGGCCTCCTTATGGGAGTCAGAATCCATATGTTGCGTCTGCTCTCCACTCTGGAAGTTAGTTGGTGTTCTCCCACCCTCATTTGCATTCTTGCTCCTTTCAGCACCAGGGGCATTGCTAGTTGTGGGAGCTGCGTCAGGGTAGTATGTTTGCATCTTTTCTCGCCAGTTCTCACCCCACTGCTTTGCCTCCGCTAAAGCTCGCGCTCGTTCCACATTGTGCCTCAACATTGGAGCTGCCTCCTTGGGAAGAACTTCATAATTACGACTCAAAATGGGGTCTGTCTCCTTTGGGGAGTCAGAATTGATATGTTGCATCAGCCTTGGCTCTCCACTCTGGAAGGGAGTTGGTGTTCTTACACCCTCATTTACATCCCTGCTCCTTTCAGTGCCAGAGGCATCACTAGTTGTGGCAGGTGCATCAGGGTAATAAGTTTGCATCTTCTCCCGCCAATTCTCACCCCATTGCTTTGCCTCGGCTAAAGCTCGTTCTCGGTCCACATTGTACCTCAACATTGGAGCTGCCTCATTAGGAAGGACTTCATAACTCATTTGCTGCATATGGCCAGGCCTTCTATTGTCGAGGATGGTCGGTACTATTCCACCTTCCTCATGTGTGTTTCTGCTACTCCTTTCACTCCCGGGCCTATTGTTATTTGCGGCGACTGCACCTGAATCATATGTTTGGGATGCCAAGTAGGACATAGCAGTGACAACATCAGCAATTATAGGACGGGCAGCAGCATCTTCTTGGATACACATGGATGCTACAGCAAGAGCTTGATGAAGGCCACGCATAGGAAACCGACCCCTTAGCTTTCGATCAGCCAAGCCTGGAAGTCTCTTTCTGTCTTTGAAGACGGGACGAACCTGCCACAAGCATGCAAGATCATGGAATTAAATAGAAACGACAAGTCTTCGTGCATTCTTGAAAGATTAAAGCAAAACTCGAGACGTAGTTTTAGATGCCTCAGAGTGTGATGGAAAATCTCTAAGTCCATTTCTAAAGGTGTGCTTGCAGTCCATTTCTAAAGGTGTGCTTGCATTAAGTTTCACAAGGAAAAACACTAAAACTTATCTCCCACAACGAGTAACAAGATTTTATTCCCAACAAAAAAGATGAAAATGAGAACATATTCAAAATTTCACGCATCTCAAATTGTGGGAGGTGAAAGACAAGTGTAAATGCCTATCTATAACCACTTAGTATTCAGTCACGGCATTAAGGCATGAAAATCAGGTAAGCCATAGAAAAAGTAGAGAAAGCCTACCCATGAAACGAGATTTTGCTCAGCATGTGGCTTGGTACTGTCAATGGCCTTCCTTCCGGTAATTAACTCCAAGAGAACAACTCCAAAGCTATACACATCAGATTTGACTGTCAATTGCCCAGTCAAAGCATATTCAGGAGCACAATATCCATAGGTTCCCATTACTCTTGTTGATACATGAGATTGATCACCAACTGGACCAAGCTTTGCAAGCCCAAAATCAGAGAGTTTGGGGTGGAAGCCTTTATCTAGTAGTATGTTGGAGGTTTTTAGGTCCCTATAGATAACTGGTGGACTAGCTTTGTCATGAAGGTACTCCAATCCCTTAGCGGCACCTGCTGCAATTTTCATCCTTGTAATCCAGTTGAGTGGCTCCTTCTCAGGTGGAAGATCTAGTAATATAGACAAATAAGTTATTATTAGCAAGGACAATACTTACCCTAGAAAATTACAGAGAATGATTATATTAACTTTGTATAATGAATTATCAAGTAACCAAATAGACATACTAATAACCTATTTGATCAACTGAGATTGAATGTATAGTTGCTTGTTTACAAAACCACTGAGCTTGCCCTTGCCAGTCAATTAGTTCCCAAAACAGTAGTAAAATATATACTCACAGAATATGAAATTGAATCACATTTCTCAGCAAAATAAATAATAAATAAATGTTGCATGAGTAATCAGAAACTGATTGATAATCTGATTTCACAAAGAAGAATCTCTGAGTACTCAAACAAACATGGAGGACCATAATCTCTAGAACACACTCATAATTCCTTGAGACCCAAATTAAATAATGCTCGCAACACATGTAGTATAGGAAATAAGTTCTTTGTATTCATAAAGATATTTGGTTTAACCATTGACACAATTGACAATTGGAACTGGAATCCCATAATTAGAATTGAAATAGGCACCGTTATAAAATATGATTTTATTTTGATCTCTCTAAGTTTGATATCAGTACTTCCTGTTGTTGTTGGGGTTCAAGTAGGTGCTTCCCCTCTACTCCTCTCCTCTCTTTTATAGTGTTTCATCTCCTCACTAGTACCAACTAACAAAAGCAATGAATGAGCTATAGGAAGATAATCTTCTGATATCAATTAATTCCATACAGTCCTAGCCAAGAGAAGCTCTATCTTCATCGGTACTCTCAAAAGTGTGCCAATATACAGTGCATTTTATACTTCAAATTCAATTTCTAAATACTTTTCTAAAGTTACAGATGTGAATGTTTTAGTGGCTTCTCCTACGTGGCTAAGTCTAATGACCATTACAAATATGAATGTTCCAATGTTTAGCTAGGTTATATATATATATATGCAAATCTCAATACTTTCCGACATTTACCTCTTCTAGGCCATCAGACTTAGGATCGAACTAACATACTTACAGTCCTAAATTCTATAAGTTCTTTAATTTTTTTCTAATGGATAAACTTTTCATAAAAGGAAATTCTCAGAAAAATTAACCATAAAGAAACTAGCATGTGCCAAAAATGATTTTTTTTTTCACATTTCAAATTCCCAGTTCAACTCCAGCACTTAGACATGGAATTCACTTAATGCTAAACAAGAAATCAACAAAGAAAGAACATGGGTGTACTACTAGGAAGAGGAATTTCTTCCAAACAAATAACAGTGCTTGCAGCAAACAAATGGGAGACTATGTATCAGGTCCTTTTTAAGTAAGTCAACTATGAGAATCACACCGTGCAAATGATCTTCTAACGATCCCAAAGGCATGTACTCGTACACAAGGAGGCGTTGATCACCATCAGCACAATAACCAATCAGATTCACAAGGTTGGCATGATGCAATAAGCTGAGCATGAGTACTTCCACTAGGAACTCCCTATTTCCTTGCAGTCCGTTCCTGTCGAGCTTTTTCACAGCCACTACCTGCAAGCAGAAGAAATTGATACCCATTCCGTAAATAAAAATAAAGGAAGGAATCAATAGTAAATAATTACACCTAAAAACCACTTCTACGAGAATTCCAATTTCCAATTTCCAACTTCGTGAAATCAGTGGGACACTGTATAAGTTGGTCAGTCCTCAAACACGAAGAAGAAGAAAAAAATATTGTAGTCACAAACAAACAGTTCTCACATCCATCATCGAGTTACCTGACCAGTACTTTCCAGGCGTCCTCTGTAAACTCGTCCAAATCCTCCTTCTCCGAGGAAACACTCGGATCTAAAGTTACCCGTCGCAGCGGCAAGCTCTCGAAGGGTGAAAGTCTGTGCCGAATTAACAAATAGAGGCTCCTTTTTCATGTCCAGTGATTCCTTCTCTGTATGCAAATTGTTTCTGATCCTCATCTTATCATTCCCTGTAAATTCATGAAGCAACTCAGAGTTATATCAAAAGATCTGATCTAATGGAACTCATGAAAGTTCAAAATCGACGAGATACAAATCAATTGAAATCTATACTTCTTCTATGCTCTGGATAGCGTCTAAGATCTTGATAACATGAAAAGGGCAAGTTGGCGGCATGGAAAATAATTTTAGTTTAAAATTTCAAGGCAGATGAAATTAAGCTCAAGCATCCATCTCTACAAACGGACACTTCCAGGTTCCAATTATTGCTTTAATCTTTTAAGCTAATTAATGGAAGAAAAATCTTCACTCTGACAACGACAACAACGAGGCCTGTCTACAATTCTCAACACCAAACCAAAGGAAGACGAAAGAGAAACTAAATTCGAGTTTCTTCAAACCACTTCATACGCGATCCGTGCACGGATTCAAACTCACCCAAGGACAACTTCTCGACGCGAGGCGCCACCATGGGCAGCTCCTCCCTCTTGCGATCGCTCGCGTTATCCCGACTGAGCGGCGCCCGATCCTTCGAATCGAAGCAAGGGAAGCAATCCATGTTTTCCCAAGAAGATCGAAACCTAAATCAATTACAGCCGCAGAAACAGGGACTTCCCGAGCAAATCGATCAGTTTCTGGTCCTTTACGAAGCAATCAGCGCAGCACAATCTCGTGGGGCATCGACTCGAACTTGAAATCGCCTCCGCTGGGATTCGGTTGGCGCGATCGGATGCAAAGGGAGGAAGATGAAGACGAAGACGAAGACGAAGAGAGGAAGCGTTTGTTTAATGGCGTTTGGGGTGTGGAACGACTAGTGGAGAGTGGGCAGGTTGAGGACTCAGCCAAATCTTTGGCTTTCTTCCTAAAAATATTAATTGTCGTCGTATAAATATACGTATTCTTTTTTTAAAACTTTTTATTAAAAATTAAATTCATCTCAATAATATCATTATATAAATTTAAATTCCTATTTTAAAAAATAATAATTTAATTAGCATCGAATATTATTATTATTATTAATCCTAAGTGTGAGATTAAATAAATTTAGTTAGGTGGATAATAATGATTTAAATTTATTATTGTTAACCGTTTAATTTAATATAAAATATAATATTTAAAATTGATTTAAATCACTTAAATATAAATCTTACTATTTTATTAAGAATTGCACTCTTTACTAATTAACTTTAAATTAATTTGATAAAATCTAAAAAGTAAATTATATTAATGTTATTTTTTTCTTTGCACACTAAAAATAATTTTAACATTTATTAGTAATTTTAATCAATGATAAAGTTCAAGACTCAACAGCGACCATTATTAAAAAATATTCTCATTAATCAATTATGAATTTAGAGTTCGAAACTCATTGCAAAGTATTATTGAAAAATTTTCTCATTATAATCATGGATCTAGAGTTTGAGTCTCAACTGCGGCGTATTATTGGACATTTTTAATTTTTTATAAGAGGAGAGTATGTTACAGTAGTTTGCTTTGGAGTTCTCAAATGTTCCCCTTATATTATACTACTACATGATCAGCTTGACGCACCCTCACTAAGTCCAATTATCGTATTTATGTAGTATATTGGACATGCAACACGTGTGTTACCAAACATCTCTATTATAACACTCCCCCATCGATGATTGATGGAGAATCCAACGATGCCTCGTTAAAACCTTATCAATAAAATACAATGGGGAAAACTTGAACCAAAGAAAAAGAGTATAACAGTAGATACTCCTGATTTCAATCACTAAAAATCATTTAATTAATGCATCCCTATCTTGTGCATTAATTTCTTGAATGTCAACGTCATAATTGTTTTTGGAATAAATTAGCTACATTATCACTAGAACGAATTTGTTAGACATCAATATCACACTTTTGAAGTTCATGTATGTAGAAGAATTTTGGTGAAATATATTTTATTTCATTCCCTTTAATATGACGTCCCTTTAGTTGTTGCTAGTCCACATGATTCTTTAATATGTAGCATCATGGATTTCAATCATATATATTATTGGCTTGCTTCCTGCATTGCAATGATTTCAAAGTGATTTGACAATGTCATTGCTAAAGCTTGTTTTAATGACTTCCATGTAATAACAATGTCTCCATGGGTAAGCACATAAGACATTTGGTAGTAAAAGGCGATTTGCTCGTCCCTAGCGCCTCTATCAATCCATCCACAGTCTAACATGAAAGAGGTAAATCACAGGTGACTTCTAACCTTGGACAGTTGAATAGCGTATGGGGAAGGGCAGACACCCGATTACTAGCTAAATTTGACTCTCAGATCTCACTGTGACAACACCACCATGCGCTAGCTAACACAAGCTAATTGGGATTTAGCTTTGTGTGGATCTAAAAGATAACATGCATCTAGATATCCTACTAAAGATAAATTTAATCTTATCGAATAAAATAATCTCATGTTTATTGTACCATGAAGGTAATGAAATATGTGTTTTACACCATTCCAATGTCTTTGGGTTTGAGAAGAGTTATATCTTACTAGGAGGTTAACAGATAATGCAATATCAGGGTGAGTGCAATTGGTAAAATATGATAATGCATCAATTGCACTAAGATATGGTATTGCTGAACTAATAATGTGGTTTTCCATCTTCTAGTGGATGAAAAATATTATTTTTTGTAGTATCAAGTGATCAAACCACTATTGGTGAAAATAATGGATTTGCATTATCCATATAAAACTATTTTAGTTTTTTTTTTGTGTACGAGGACTGACGAACAAATATTCCTTCTAGTAAATATTTAATTTTGTCTTTCCTAATTCTTTCATCTCAAATTCAATTTTTAAATAATTCCAGTCTTGTTGAGCTCTTCGGGAGTCCTATAAGCTTTAGACCATCGACATATACTGCTACGATTACAAAACCTTCTTTTGTCCTTTTTGTAAAATCATACGACAAATCACATTATTTGTATAACCTTCTTGTAATAAGTATTTACTTAAGTGATTGTACCACATGCACCATGATTGAAAGTGAAAATATCATCAATGGTTGTATTTATTTAATCACATATTTTACGAGATATCAAATAATTTATTGAAATCTTATTATTTTCATGTGACTGATTATTCAGGTACAATAATTTTCACATTTAATTCATTAATTTCTTTTACTGTATCATCTAGAATTACTTCTTTTGGAGCTTTGATTCTTTTTTTTTCTTGTGTCTTTCTTTTTTAAGGTACATTGTCCTTCGAGCAAATTGGTTGACCATGCTTCTGTCGTGCTCTAGATATATTTGTAGATAGAGTAATATATGATTTGCAATTCTTTGCAAGTGAATGATTCTTTCCACTTCTTGTTCACATTGATTATTGCAAGAATCAAAATGAGATAATGTCTTTTTTCATTCCAATGCTACAAGAAAATTAGGATTATACAATACTTAAAAAGACAACTTTTTTTTAAAGCGTTGTCTTTTTTCATAAAATTTTTAGTAAACATCGTTTTCTATATTTTTAATTCTTATTAAATACAACGCCTTTTCAAATAAGCATTGTCTATTACTTTTTTTTCGAAGACAATGATTTTTAAAAAGCATTGTCTATAAACTTTTTTTTATATCAGCAACAATGATTTTTTAACCAATGTTCTACACAACGATTTTCGTGGCTTTTGCAAAAACTCTACGAAAAAAACTCCATGAAAACCTCTGTCTCTGCCAAAACCTCTCCTCCACGAAAAACCTACCTCCATGAAAACCTCTCCTCCGCTAAAGCCTCCCCTCCATGAAAAACCTAGCCTCCATGAAAATCTTCCCTTCTCTAAAAACTCCCGTAGAAGTGCAACGGGAATATGTACTTCTAGGGCAGAAGTCGCGCCGGGCACAAGGGCGATGAGTGGAGGATGGTGGTGAGCATGGGGAAACTTCTCTCGGGAGCTCAAGGACAATGCCGAGAATCTCAATTTACTATTGCCATCGCGGGTCATGATTGTTGGAGCAATCTAGGTGCTCTAGGTTTTGATATTTGGGCAAAGGTTTAAGTTAAATTTATTATTGTATTTGATATGCATTGTGAGTGTGCAAGATGCAGATACAGGAAAGTCCAAGTGTGATCTTGGCAAAGGAAGAAAGTTCAAGTAGAGTCTTAGCAGTGTAAGACCAAGTATGTAGTTTTGATAATGTAAGTCCAAGTGTGACTTAACA
>JBAMIB010000047.1:4118113-4129192 GCA_037177415.1 Kaempferia rotunda | reverse complement strand
ATATAAGGATTTAACCTTCTCTGATGTTCAATTGAGCATTTGTAATCTTCTTCAAGCAAGATTCTATGCATACAAAGGGACAGACTATTACCTTTGATGTCATCAATGGTATAGCCATTACCTTCATGTGCATATTTAATTCCCCAATCAATCTCTAGGGTTCTCATTCATTTAAACTTGCATTTATAATCACTGGGAAGGTTGAATTTGGTCCAAGAAATTCATATATCAAATTTGAAGGAAGAGACTTGAGCTTTACTTGAGGTGGTGTATGTTCCGGTGTAACTGAGCATGACTCAATTATATCGAATTAATGGCAATCTTTCACTCCACAATTTCTCAGACTATCTGCATCAGGGTCTCTGAAAGTTCTCAAGGTCATTTGCTCAATATCATCATCAATAGAGTTCTCATTCTTATCTCCTTTACTCGCCTCAACCCTAATAGATTCTTTGGGTAAAATCACCTTTTCAAGAAATTAAGTCAAAGTTACACTACATCAAGGATTTAATTTCTTCAAATCCACATGTGTATATTTGAAATCCCCTTCATGTAAGAAAATATTTTCATCCAACTTACTTCTAACTTTGCTAAATGTTTGGCATATTTCTTCTTCTTTGATTGATTTTGCTTCTTCAATCTTGAGTTTTAAGGCCCCACAAGATGGAATGATCAAATCTTCACCTGACCACTCATTAAAGTTGGATACCACTCGATCAATTAGATTACTTGCCTCTTGCAAAGTCTTATTCATGAGTGAACCTCCTGCAGACAAATCAATCTGACTCTTGCTCTGAAAGAAAAACCCCATGTAAAAAGTATGAATGATTAACTACTCCTCATTTCCATGATGAGGGCACTACTTAATCAAACTCATATATCTTCTCCAGGTTTGACATAGTGACTCTCATTTCTTTTGTGCAAAATTTAAAATTTAATTCCTGCAAGCAATAGTATTATGTGGGGAGAAATATCTGTTTAGAAACTTCTTCTCCAAATCCTCCCAATATTTAATACTTTTGGTCGGAAGATTGTTCAACAATTCCTTGGCAGGCCCTTTTAGGCTAAAGGGAAACACAAGTAACAGAATATCATCTAAAGAAACTCCTTCCTATTCCAATATATTATAATATCGGTAGATCTCTAGGAAATGCAATATGAACTTTCAAATTCTGAGTCACTGAACTGATTTTCTTAGATTTTGGAGATGAATGTCGGATCAATTATAAAATTTAGAGAATTGATAAGTGGGAGTATAATAGGTCCCAACTCTCTCGCAGACGTGGGTGTTGCATAGTCTCTTAACAACATACGAACCATCGTAGAAAATTATAGGAAAATAGTTGGCACAGTAACAGATTAGAAAAAGTAGAATGACGAAAAGAAATTACAAGCGTGAAAGTGCAAGAAAGGAAAAGAAAAATACAAAAGCAAAATGCAAAAATTAAAGTGCAGAAAAAAAATCAAAAATATTTACAAGTATCTACAAGTGTCTGACTAACTCTTGAGCTCCTTACTAATGTTAAAACTTAATTCCCCGGCAAGTGCACGAGAATGCCACAAGTAATCTAAAAGATATCATATCCACAGGGAATTAGAAGTTTAACACTAGAAGGGATACTCTCTTAAATTAGCTAGACAATGTGAAAGTGGTTGTGACAGATCTAAGCAAATAAGAGAAAGCAAGAAGAGAAGAGAGTGAGAGAGAGTAAAGGATTATCAAGGTCTAAATAAGTGCCCTAGAGTTTCAGTTTCATTGCAATGGATGATTAATGTGCTATGGTTGGCTAACTCCTAGTCTCAATTCCTAGTCTTGTAGGTAGTCTAGGTAATTACCAATGTCACTCCGCGATGGTGAATTAGAATATCCTCCTTATAACTATTCGATTTTAGTAAGAAGAATGGCTAACCTAGAGAGTTCGATTAAATGATCGCCTTGTCACTAGGCTTCTTGGTCATATGTCTCTTTGTTAGCACAAACTCTTCCTAACATAGAATTAAGGGAGATTCATTAAGTTCTTAGATCTACCATGCATGATTGCACCTTGTGGAATGGTTTTCACCCTCTAGATGTATGATAGTAGAGATGTCCTCTGCCACCAAGGATCCTTTATCCCTAATCTAGAGAGATCTATTCATCCACAACGATAGATCATATATCTACATGATGAAATTGGACAATTCAAGCATACACAAGTTATTTGAGCATTACATCAAATAGAAACAAGTCAAGAATATCATCAATTACGGGTAGTAGGTCAATCCACATGAGTTTACATCAATCAAACCATTATAATTACTTCCTCACTCTAGAATACAAAGATCTACTCAAGAATCATAAGAAAAGGATCTAAAGATTCAAGAATACAAGTCTCATCCAATCTAACCTAGGAGAAGGAAAGAGAGGAAACTTATCTATGGAGAACGGTTTTCAAGATCCAATCCAAGCTTCCAAGAGTCGATGTGGAGGAGAATGGCGGTGCCGGATCATCAGAATCCTCGTCGGAATGATGCCCAAGACCTTACTGGTCAACCCCAAGGGGAAGACCTCCTCTTCGTCTAGGAACTCCTTCGTAGCCTCTCGGTCATCCAAAATGAGCTTCGAGACATGCTTAAACTTTGATATCACTCCAAAACACGTATCTTGCAAAGAAAACAGAAAAAGAGCAGATCTCCGAACAAATAGAAGTAATTATGCTAAAATACTGATAAACGGAAGTACAATAACATAAATCATACACAGGAAAATCAAATGATGTGCAATAAAACATGCATAAAGATGGATAAAATCTAGTGTCGTCAGAGGTTTTGGGGGAGGAGGTTAGGTCACACAACACTTGTTAAAAAATTATTATTATGTATACAAAAAAAAATACTAATAAATAATGTTTTTTCAAATGTGTTGTCTTTGATTAAAAAAAATCAATAGACAATGCTTATTTTAAAAAAGCTTTGCCTTTAATAAGAGACAAACAATATAGACAACGCTTTTTACTAAAAGCATTGTTAAAAATAAAAGACAACATTTAAAAAAAAATATTATCTTTTAAGTGTTGTATAATCCAAACTTTCTTGTAGTGATGCTTCTCTTATGTGAGATCTTTGAGATTATAAGTTAATCTCAATCTTGCTCTAAGTAATTTATTTAACTGTCTACTTGAAGTTCTAATCAATGTTTGCTACTTTAGCATATTTCCTATTGACTATGAATGATTTAGTCTATAGAGTATAACTAGGAAAACGACCGATTAAAATGAATAGCTTTTAGATAAAAGGGAAGATTAATATTGATTTATATTTTTGACATTTATTCGCTGGTCGACTAGTAATATTTTTATTGAGTACTTAAAATATGATTGTGAATAATTGTATTGATTGGAGATGTTAATATGTTCTTGACATAATAGTCATTATGAGGGATTAGAGATGTTTATATTTATGTAAATAATTTAATTTGGGGTAAAGATAAATTTTTGATGTCTTAAATTCGTTTTATAGAGCAGTTAAGTTAAGTGTAACAACTTTCTTAGCAATAATTACTCAGTGTGTTTGCTGTCACATAAATCATTTTTCCTAAAGTGTCAATTGAATGTTCTTACATGATTTTTGTGACTTACATAATCTTTGTGACTAGATGATCTCTATGGATTGATTTGGATGAGTGAAAGATGTTAGACATGTACAGTAAATGTACACGTTGAGAAGTTGAAAGGGTGTCCATTCCTCTTCACCTTCTCCATTATATGCAATTATAGCACAACGAAGAGGAAAAGGTTTGTTACTTCTCTTCCTATAAATACGTACAAGCAAAAAAAAAAAAAAAGAATAGATCATTAGTAAGAGGAAGAACAAGGTGGAATTTGGTTTGTGAATACAGGAGGGCTTTTCGATTTCGTATCATGGTTGTCCTTCCTCCTTTTTGATTTCGTATCATGGTTGTCCTTTTGACAACAAGTTCAAGAATCAATTGGCGAACACATCACTGTAAGTGTTTATTTTGAAATTCAGATCATGAAATCTAGAGATACATGCATCATCTGAGAATCAACACTAGATTCTGTTTTAGCTCCGCTTTCCATTAAATTTCTTCCATAAGAATATGTATGCGTCAAGGAACATGACTAGAGCATATTCCTCGATTAAATCTCCAATTTGAAAATTTTTTCTTTATATATATATATATATATATATATATGTTTCATATGAGTGTGCTCCTTCCTCCAACTTCACGTTCTAGGACTTTTTACTCCATTTTTAACTTTGAACTCACATCCTATTAATGAAAATAAGTAAAGAGCATATTTCCAAATAAATAGAATAAAAATATGACATAAATAATAAAATATGATACAACAAATATAGATTATTTCATAAAATACAAATAGATGTACGTCAAACGATGTTTAAAAATTTAAATAATCTATGTACATCATCCATTTTACTTGTTTTCGAGCAATTGAATATTGAGTAATGAGAGTTAGAGTAACAATTAATATTTGAATTCTAATTGAGATAAATATTTTAAAAATTAATTTTTAAGTATGTATGAATTATATTCTAAATTTACTTATACGTTATTTTCAAAATCAATGAGGGGTGGTCTTTTCTATTATTATTGTTATCTAAATAGCACTTACATCACTTCTAATAATAATTTTTTATTAACAAACATTATAATTTTATTTATTTTTATTAGTTTGAAATTTTCATATGCAAATGATAATTGTCTGTGCAAGCATTTAACACAACTACAAATATTGCAGGAGAAATTAGAATAATTTTGTTTATTTGAAATTACTAAAATATTCACCTATAAATATATCTGAATAAAAGATGTTTTATAACCAATCCAAATGACTTTAAATTGCTGGAACAATAGATCATACATCACCACCTTTCTAGGCCTCGAAGACACTAGAAAATATGTCCTGGAATAACGGTGGAATGGTTATGTTTTATAATGGATGGTTGGATTTTATGATGGATAATTAAAGGATTTAAGGTATAAATGATAATTTAGATTTAATATCTGATATAAATGGAAGAGGATACGGAAGGCTAATTAATATCTAAGAACTAACCGAAATATCTAATTAAATAATATATATAACCAGTGCAAGCCAGTCTTTCTATGCCAGAAGATACCTACAAGAGTATAACAATCTACTGACAAAAATTTCAAATATCTTTCTTGGAATAGAATTCCAGTCATATGCAGCTTTAACCAATCAGTCCATAGCTATTACTTCACTAAATCAGCATCACAGTTGTGTAGAGAAAGCCCAAGAAGATTAAAAAAAAAGAAGCTAAAACTTCAGCTCCATAGTTCACATTACAAAATGAAACCAAAAAATTTCTAAAACTGGAAGACAAGACGGTAGAAATGGCCAGGCACACCCCCAGGCAATGTCTTGGACATGATCTGACAAAACAAATTGCAATGTTTATTATTGAACCATAATCCATACTTTTATCTTCGATCGTTAACGCTCCAAAAAACCTGAGAGATGCAAAACTTATCCGGTTTATACACCCAATGTGTCCTACTATAACAAAATTGAATTTTTGAGAAATGCATGAAAGTCAATAGAAAATACATGTTAAAGTCTAAGAGTAAATAATAATAATATTCAGAAAATCCCATCACTTATCAAAATTCAGAATTCAAACACGGAAATCTCATTTTACTTTAGTTCACTCAGTTTGAGAAAAAAATTCTATGCCTATTTTTAATTGAAAAAAGTCAATGTCCACAATATGACACAAGCACATAGTTGTCAATCAGTTGCCTTTTAATAGGGAGTGTTACCTTGTGAAATCATCAACAAGATCAATGGTGACATTTGGTTTCCAATATGAAATCCATTCAACATAACTCTCATCATTTGTTTCAACTTGCCTGTCATCCTTTGCCTGAGATAACTATAGAAAGTTCTGGTAAAAACAACTCTCATCATTTGTTTCAACTTGCCTGCCATCCTTTGCCTGAGATAACTATAGAAAGTTCTGGTAAAAACATGAAGTATGAGAAGTACCAGGCATGCAAGGAATCTAATAAAATATAAAAGGACCAGGCATGCAAGGAATCTAATAAAATATAAAAGGAATAAGATCGGAATAAAATGAACCAAGGCATTTGGGCATGAGGAGCAATGAAATAGATGATGAGTAGAACTTGAAATGGTGATTCTTCCTCTTCAGAACCTTGAGAACTTCTAAGCGAACTCTTCTTTTACCAGATTTGGCTTTGGGCAGAAAGTAACTGTTTCTGTCTGAAATCAATAAAGATGTACCATTGATAAGGTGGTCTGCACGCCGACCACAAGAAAGCCTCAAACTGGGAAAATCCAAAGTTTAACGGTGACTTGTAGGCCGGAAAAAGAAGAGGAAAAAAGAAAATGTCAGTAGACGGACCAGGGATGGGTCTTCGGCACAGTCACTTCGACGCTCAAGTTAGTTTAGAGATTGAGTGCTAATAACTATAAGAGTAGTGGTCATGAACAGTGGAAACAACTGAAGAGCTTACCTGTGCATGAAGGGACCCCTTATATACCATCTTTTCTCTTAGCACGCATAATGAGTCATTTTACCAAAATAAGGCAAGCCATACTGCCATCATGCTTGAATTGTACCGGGTAATCCTCTCGTAGGGATGGTAGAAGAGTTGTACTAACTGTGAAAAGATACTTCAGTGATTCTTTGACTGACCTTCTATGCGTGACATTAAATGAGATACCGGTAGATGGGCCAAACGGGGATAATGGGTATTTAGCTGATATCCATTACTAATGAGTGCTTATTGCTTAGGAGAATACCTTGCGGGCCCGTAAATAAGGAATTGGGCCTAGATGGGCCTGGTGAGGGCTTGAGGCCTTAATGGCCTCATTAATGTTAGTATTCATACCATCTTTGTAGGGAGCTAGGACCTCTAGAGGATTCAAAGCGACCTTTAATGACCCAATTGTCCGGTGGGTCTGATCCACTTAGCGTGCTTAGGGGCTCTACTCGACGGACCATTCAACCAGATCTATTCGTCGTAAGGTTCAACCGGACCTGGGGAGTTGTGTCTTCTGAAGGTCTTAGAGAGAAGTCAAGTTCATTAGGTTCATGAGCTGATTGATAGGAAGCATCCGATCAGAGCTATACAGGAAAACCTTTCCTGAACCCATTGGAAGACTTTGGTGAGTGTCGCCACATACGGCGGGCTTAGTGGTCTTAACAAATGTCCAATTGGTTTATCCAATCGGACTTCGGGGAATCACATCTCTACCCCTTTTGAGGGTTAGGCTCGTCCTTCCGATTGGTCATCAGGAGCTAGCTCGAGGCCAAGTTGTTTAAGTTGACCTTTCCTAGACTCTGTCCTCCACGTCAGCTAGCACACTAGACTTTAATATTCGTTCAGGGGTCTTACCTTATTCGTCGTATCAGTAACAATGACTAATAAAAAAGGATGCACAATTCAGAGCAATATTCCACAAGCAAACCTGAAAAAATGTAAAAACTACAATACTCAATGGAGTTAATGGGTTCTTCCAAAGGTAGATAGTGCTTCATACTCAGGATCATTAGGATATGGAGGGTAACCCGAATGAGCAAAGAAAACATGAGCATACAGGTTACCATTGTACCACCTAAGATAAATCAGTCAAAGTTACATATTCAATAGCAGAAAAGTTTAACCACAAACTAGAAACTCAAGCTTATGTCTTCAAAAACCATGCAGTACCACCTCTGATGGGTAATACTTCAAAGATATGGATCTGAAACTATTTGGTCCCCAAACTGCGTAAGGTATATTTGCCTCGTGCCAAACTAAGGCATCCTCTTTGCCAAAGTCCTTAAAATTCTCATTCTCAGAGAGATAGATTCATAGACCCACATGCCCTGGTTAAGGAAAAAAATGAGAGAGAACAACTATGCATTGCATACAAATAGTAGTTCCTAAATTGGATGAAAATGGTGAATAGTGTTACAATCAGATTGAACATCAGCTAGATTGTGAGTGATAAAGAACTGAGCAATATAATCCATGCTGAAGGTTTATATTTCTATCTATATCATGTGAAGAGAGCGGTGGCCCAACCAAAAAATTTGCAATACTCATTAAAGTTACAAATATCTGTCTATAAATAATTCAACAGACTTCTAAGGCTGCATAAGAAATTTTGCGTATTTAACCTATGGACTAATTCCCTGATGTAGATCCAAAGGGCATATTGTTCCTTAAAACGGAACAAGACATTTTCCTCAAATCGTGAATTGTCCTGAGTTTCCCTTGACATAGTAGAGTCCAAAACACCATTACATTGTAAACAATCAAGAATAAAGTTTGCGAAAGTAAAGTTGGCTGATATTTCAAATAAAGTTTGTATGCAGCACCTACACCCCAAATCTCTCAACTCGCTGGAACTTCCTTTCGAGATCGGTGATAGGGTTTGCCTCGGAAACCGTCACCGAGCTTGAGATGACCCCCGACAAGCTCGCCCGCCCTCTGCCCGTCCGTCCGACCCTGCTTTCCATCCTCCTCCGCGTTCCCATGCACATTGGAGTGCTGTCAGGTAGGAGTGGGATTCACGATGCCAGATGCGGGAGGAGAAAGCTTGGTGGGAAAAGGCATCGTCCTAGCGGGAGGACCCTCCACTCCCGCTTCCGAGAGAGGTAGATCCATGGCTTTCAGGGTTGCGGCGGTGGAATGTCGGAGACGAAAAATGGGCGGTATAGTGTTTAAAAATAATAAAAAAAAGTATTTAACCGATTCAACATATTATTTTTATTTTATGACTTACTAATTTATCAAATAATTATAAAGTAAAATATCACTTAAAAATAAAAATAAAAATAGTATTTTTTTAATATATGAAATCTAAAATAGTATTTTACCGTATCAATTTTATAATTGAATTTGTTTATCATATGCTATTTCATAATTAATAATCACTAGATTAATCAACGACAAAGTCTATTAATAAAATACTAATAATATAATAATCATATTTATACAATAGCTTATATCTAGGGCTATAAATAAGCTAAGCCGAGTCAAGTTTTGGGATATTCAAGTTTCTTTGATAAGGTATGCGAGTCAAGTCGAGCCTAAAATAAAATAAGCTTTTGAAATTGATTGTCAAACTTGGCTTGATTTATTTTTTTATGAGCTTAGCTTTGTTTAAGCTTGACTTGAGCTTGATTCGTTTAGATGTTATCGAACTTTCAATTTAAGCTTGGCTTGAACTTGTTGTGTTTAGATATTATCGAATTCTCAATTCAAACTTATTTAATTGTTTGAAATTTATACTCGTTTGATTAAATATGGAGCTTGTAAATTTAAACTTATTTGTTTATTTTTTAAAAAAATTATTTATTTAGCATATTAATAAGATTTTTATTAATGAACATGGTTTATGAACGTTATTCACGAACCTTAACGAGTCGAACACATGTGTTAATCTTTTATGCAAATGCAGAGACAGATGTTGTGGAGTTAATGGTCTACGTGTCGCTGAAGAGGATTCGGAGAAGGTCGATGTGATGCTCCTCGAAAACCTTTTGAATCATGCGCACCAATAAGTAGCTTGAAAAAAAGTGTTAGTGACCAAGCCAGGGAACAGGGAGGGTGTCCCAGTCTTTGGTATTCTGATGCTCAAGCTAGTGCAACACTCGTAGAGCAGTTTTTTGGCGAAGAAGTGATGAAGAGTTAAAGAACAATAATCGCATACCTTCGCGGGTTGTGTATTTATACTTGGCCATTACCTGACGCGGAGATCAAGGAGTTTCCTTAATGGGTGTAGCCATTTATGAGATGTTGCTATCTTTCCTTAATTGTATTCCTTTAATTATGAGTACAATCTGTACGTGTCAGAATTGAAAGTTTCCTCCATACAAGGAATGACAGCGCATATCTTCTGATAGTGAATATTCTGATATGATCATTGCACTAAGCGACAAGGAGGGTAGGAGCCGAACAATCAGTTGGCCTGGTTCGTTCGGTCTTTCGTTCGGTCGGCCTGTAAATATGATCCTTTTGGCATTTGCTCCTGCAATGTCATTGGAAGGGTGAGTCGTCCGACCGAGTGATTCACTCAGTCGGATATCAAAGTTGTGCCTTATAATGCTGTCACATTTACTTGGTTGGTCCGCTCGATGGGACCGACTGACTGAGTGACCTGTTTAGTCGGTGAGTTGACTGCCTGATCTGCCGCTTGACCGGCAATTACCATAAGGTAGTTCATTCAGATCCCAGGTGGAATGTATAATCGGGAGTTTAACTTGATTTTACTTGACTTTTCTATCCACCGAATCACAAGCCTCCCCTTCAAGTCTAGTTGAAGGAGGGCGTAGGTTTGACTGACCGGACGATTGTTAAGTGCTTTGCTGCTATTTTATTTTTGTTCTTAATCGAGTGCCCCCCTAGTTAGTTAGCCCGACAGCGCACCACATATGATCGGGTGCACTTCGTACTTATGACTGCCGTCTATAGTACCTTGGGAATAACAACGGTTATTCACCATTTAATGCTTAGCATGCCTCCCACATCTTCCGAGTCGTCGCAATGATTCCTTATATCTCCTCATTTAATGCTATTGTGATTTGATTTCTAATGGTACTGTTTCCAAGTATTTAAAAACAATGGATGATATTTCATCTCGTTTTCCTAGGCAAGTCCATCAAACGGCTAAAATGTCTCCTCCTCAGGGTTTAAAAACAATTACGGCGACAAAGATTAGTTTTTTTTTTTACTTTTGTTTAGGTTTTTGCTCTCCAGTGCTTTCCTTCTTCGGCGATTTAAGTCTCCGGCAATTTGCTTTCTTTCTTTTCCCATCCATTCTTTCTTTCCGTATAAGTGTTTTTCTGTCATCTTCTTTCCACTGTTCTAATGGACGCTCCATCTTCGAGCCCCCTTTTGGTCACAACACAAGCTGAAAAATACTTTTCAAACTGTATCAGTCAATTGCTACACAGTACCAGTCGACTGATCTCAATGATTTCAACACTGTGAACAATGTCGCTAGTCGACTAGTAGCCCAATTCTAGCCTATAATACATTTCTGACCCAATTTTAGAAATGCACTAAAAATTTCA
>JBAMIB010000047.1:3967567-3978483 GCA_037177415.1 Kaempferia rotunda | reverse complement strand
CAACAACTTGGGCTAACTTGAGCGTCGGAGTACCAAACAAGGGGCGGCGATCCCTGTTTGGTGCGCTAACGTGTTTTTGCTCGTCTACGTGTGCGCAGATTCCCGATCAGCACTTTTACCCTGAGTTGGCAAGGTGACGTGTCTGGTGTCCATCTACTCACCGATCAGACAGGATCACAAAGTATTTGAGATAGTAGATCCCAACATCTATACCCTTTGTGTTAAATGTCATATCCTAGAAAACAACATAGTCAGATTTGAGGTTCTAATTTGATGTACTCGTGAGGTTGAAATAGTACAAAGCAAACATAAAAACAAAGAATTTAGAAGTCATATGATTGCAACAACTAGAATCAAAGAACTATGAAGTAAAAGTACCTAAAATAACAGATAGGACAGGGGAAGATACCGTTATCTAGTTGGAGATGTGACTGAAGGTTTTTGAAGGAAAATTTTGGGGAATACTCTTTATTCAACCATCTGTGGTGGTGGCAGCGACAGTAGCAATAACAGAAGATGCAAAGTGAGGGACTTTTGGACGATTGAATGTGTGCTACATTTTTATAGATCAATTTTCTGCATTCAGAAATATGATGTCCATGTTTTTTACAATAATTGTAGGAGCCTCTATATCATATATACGTCTTTTTGATAGTGATCACTGCGGTGTCTGAACAACCAAAACAGTATCAATTGAAGATAGAGATTTTTCTATGTGCAGAGCATGTAGATGAGTTTTTCAGTGATTAACTCCTTGATCACAATGTTAAAGTTTGACAAGGATCCTTAATGAAAAAGACAACTTCTAATAGAATCAAAATCATCTCATAGAGTCATCAACAAGTACTAGATATGTTGAAGATCGCAGAGATTGACATAGATGGTAGCTATGTCTTAGCCATATAAGATCACCAAGTGCAATATGATCCTATAATGTCTTGTAATTCCAAAACATAGCTATGAATTGTTTGTTCTGGTCGTTGTTACATTCGATGAAGTCTCCTATATAGCTGAAATTGGTTGACATCACAAATACAGAATAACACTTCTCTAAGAAATTTCATACCTCTTGAGTAGTATAAAAGTCCAACTTAATTCCCTTAGCATAAATATTTTGAAACCATGTCAAATTGGTGGTTCACGCCATCCCAAGTGATCAAACGTTCCGTAAATGTATCTTCTGTTTCTTCTAAAGGTATTTCACCGGTAAGAAATCTTCCTTTAAGAAAGTTGCACATCTCTTTAGCCCACAAATTGTAGTTTGTTTCATCGAAAGTAATATTTATAGGATGGGGGATGTATTGAGAAAATTTAGAAGCTTTTATTGAAGTAATCATCCCACTGGTTTAAAATAAAGTTGATGAAAAACTTAATTTGGACCATGATCGTTGATAGTGAAGATGGAAGGGAGTTGTTGTGTCCATAGTAATCTGTTGTTGCTGCTGTTGATGGCTGATAGCAGTTGAAAAAGAAGAAAATACAAATCTGGTTATGCATGGCGTGAGAAAGAAACCTAGAAAAAGTAGATTTTGTGAGATAATTAAGTGATTGCTGGAGCAAGAAGAGGGGATGTTGGCCTGCTCGAAGAAACTTGATGATAAAGCACAGGCTGATAACATTGCAAAGACAGTGAAGACGAGATCAACTTTGAAGAAGAAAACTGATAAGATTCGGCTCTGATATCATGATAAAGTGAGAGAGAATAAGAGGAATATATGTTGTATTATGTATGAACTTATTCATTTATACACATCTACCCATGTTAATTAAGGAAGAGATCCTTAATTAATTAAGAATTACAATCATAAATATACTTCCATATACATACTAATAGTCTCTGCCACAATACCTTGTAGATTGGGTCGAATCCCCCTTCGCCAAGCTTGTGCTTGGGGCCAAAGTTAGTCGCCGCCACTAGTGTCTTGTATCGGAACACCCTTTGCTCCGTCGCCGTGATAGACGCCAAGTCCTCTTCCTCCTCATTTGCAACAACAACAAAGAATCAAGGAATCAGATGGTGATGCAAGCGCAAAAATTCAGTGCAAAAAAGGAGGAAGAACGATAAAAAAACCGGCCTTTGCGACGACAACCTCCGAAGAAGCGCTTCACGATGTCACTGAAGAACTTTTTGTTTCTTGTGACCATACGAATCGAGAGGAGAGAAAGTGTCAACAATCGACACGGAGATGGAATAGGGAATCCTAACTCGCTCGATCTTGCATGAGGGGGTGACACTGGAAATTGTGGGTACCGAAAATGATCATGCACATCTCACGTGAGAGATTCCATTAGAGAAAATAGACAGCGATAACGAAAATAAATTTGTGACACTTTATAAAATATGAGAGATATAAATGACTCCCTAAAAATTTTATGGACGTAATCAGCACTTTATTAATTATCTCTTGAAATGATGTAAAATTTGATAATTTTAGAAATATTTTAAAGATTTTATTAAAGCATTTCTATTTATTTATTTATTTTTATTTCTATTTTTTTTTTTGGTGAAGGTTGAAAATCATCACGCTGCCTTTTTCTTAGAGACGCGATTTCTTTCTTCGTTTCCCTCCGGTCCATGGCCGATGAAACACTGCTAAAAGGGGATTAACGAAGCAAAGCAGATCGCATCTGATATCGCGGGCATTGATCGTCCATGGAGGCCGGATCTCCTCCACACGATCCATTCGATGGGCTATTGACTCAAATCCAGGGCCGCGACTCCGACGCTTACGGTTACGACGATGACGACGAGTCGGCCAACGCCTCCAATTACACCTCCTGCGACGGCGGAGGTTTCGAGGTCGATGGCTACGGCAGCTCCAATTCGGCCCTCGCCAGCGCCAGTCTCTGTAGCTCCGTCGGAAACTACGGCGATCTCCTTGATTTCGTGGAGATCGATCGGTTCAATCGGCTGGTTGATGAATGATGAAGGAGGCCGAGGCACCGCGTCGCCGAGAGAAAGGGGCAATGGGGATCGTCTTCTCGGATCGAATGGGCTCGTTTTCTAGACACCGAAACCCGTTCTTCTATAATAATATTAAAAATAAAATAAATTAAAACGGCGTTATTTTCGTTGATAAATAAAAATATATCCTTTTGTTTTTTTGACCAAAAAAAATGCCAACGACGAGATGACGTGATTCCTCTCTCAGCTATTCTACTGTCGGATAAACTGGTTTGCGTGCGGACCACTGCTTCGCATCCGGCCAACTGGTAGAAATAGCGACGCGCGATCGATCTCCTCTAGGTGTTGTGTAGTTTGAGAATCCTGTCCAGCCTCCTCCCGTCCTCGGTCTTCTCCAAACCCTAGCTGCCATGGACAGATACCAGAAGGTGGAGAAGCCGCGCCGCCAGCCTACTGCCATCAACGAGAACGAGGTCCGAATCACCACTCAGGGACTCGTCCGCAACTATGTCAGCTACGCGACGACCCTCCTCCAGGTGAGGATCCCTCTTCGCCCGCGGCTGATTTGTTGTCGTTTGACTATTCGGTTAGGGAGTACAGGATGGTTCGCTTCTGTAAGCCTCGAGCATCTCCATCTTTCGTTTATAACATCTAATGTGGATGTCATTGACAGATCCCATGAATAGGAAGCTAAAAGCGTTTGTTAAACTTCGACTGTTACTGAAGGAAGCAAAAACCTTTAAGATTTAGGAATTGATAATTAATATTTCATGGTATTGCCTAATTGATAGGCAGTTTGGTGTTTGTGATTGCTATGGTATTCACGGAAGGAGTTCAAGTCTTGTCTAATTGTAGGGTAATGCGCTGTTGGTTAGGGTACATATAATTCATTGAGTCACGTCTATGGAGGATAATATTCTTTAGATTTTTTCAGATTGTCCATTCTAGTTCCCATGAATCTAATTTGACCCTGTGTACAAGTGCATTAGTGCAAACGTTTCTACAGTAGTCACTCATAACATCTATATCCTCCAATGTTTCTGAATTTTCTTTAATCAGGAGAAGCTTGTTTCTATGGTTGTTTCAGTTTTTCGTTTCACTTATTTTGTGGCTTAAAATCTGATTTGGATGTCATTAACATGTGCAAATTGGTTCAGCTAATTTGGGATATATTCCTTCCAAATCAGCTAATTTGGTTCAGTTGATTTGCGGTTTCTTTAGGCTTGGTTGTTGTTGTTGTTCTATTGTCTGTTGAAGGAATGGGCATAAGAATTATCCACTTGTCAAATAAAAATTTAAACTTTAATGCAATATTATTACTTTATTTCTGATTGTTATTCCAAATGAAAAGTGCACGCTTACTATCTCTTGTGCCTATCATACATTAAAGAAGTTAATTTCTCTTGCATGATTATGATCGTCATGTGACACAGGAAAAGAATGTTAGAGAGATTGTCTTAAAGGCGATGGGACAGGCAATTAGCAAAGCAGTGGCAATTGCTGAGATTATTAAGGTTGTCTTTTGCTCTTTTTTCCTTTTTTTAATGTGATATCAGTCTTCATCGCCATTTTTTTTTTTTGGAATGCAGAAGAGGTTTCCTGGCTTGTATCAAGACACTGCAATCAGTTCAGTCAGTATTACTGATGTATGGGAACCTATTGAAGAGGGTCTTGAACCGTTGAGTCTCTAATTGTTTTAGTTTTCATGCATAATCAATGTTAATGTAGGGTCTCATTAACTTATAACTATGTGCAGTCTGGAGATGACACGCCATGTTTCAATGATTTCAATATCCTTGTCAACTAAAGAACTAGACACAAATTCCCCTGGGTAATGTTTTTCTATATCATCTACTGCCTTCTATACATACTCAGGAAGGTGCTTTGTTTTAATCATGGATTGGCTTGTCTTTTTTTTGTAGGTATCAGAGTCCCTCATATATAGAGCCACCAAAGTATCAACAAAGATACCAACATTCACAACGATCTCAACATTACCCGCAGCATCAGTCAAATCAGTCACTGGTTCAAATTCATGAAGGTATGCATGTTGATCATATTTTATCTATGATTGGATACATCTTATTGATTATTTTCAAATGCTTGGTAAAGATTCCTATGTACGAGGTCGTGGTAGAACTAGAGGCAGTGGTAGAGCTGGAGGAAGAGGAAGAGGTTGGGGAAGGGGATATGACAGATATGCTGGATATGACTACAATCAACGTGGATATGACAACTATGAAAATGGATATGACTATCAAGGTGGATATGGTGAATATGGTCATGATCAAGGTAGTTTAATTCAACATGACACACCAAAAACAACTGTGTTTGCCTTCTCAAATTTAGCTAACAAATCTTGTGAATATTAGATAATGGTGGATGGAACTCTAACTGGGGCCGAGGCAGTGGACGCAGTAGATCTGGTTGGAATTACCGTGGTAAGATCATCTATCCATCTGTCATGTTATGAAGTTGTTTTATGCAGAATACTTGCCGGCACAATCCTACTGAGTTTTTGTCATCTGTTAATAAGACCCACTATAAATTAAAAATATTACATTTTTGCTAGAGTGTATGTTATGAGACTCACTTTTCACAAATTTAAGCTTTAGAGTTAAAAATTGACCAATCGTAACCACTAATTCTGTTTCAAGAATATGGATGGATATAAATCTGCTTTGCCTTTTATACTTCCTCTAAGATGCTTTTCTGTCTCACAGCCCATAATGTGCAATTGCTTAAAGCTCAATCCATTTCTAGGTCTGCCACAAAGCTGATTGTTGCACATTTATTTAGGTGCATAGATGGCTGCTGAATTTTGTGTTTTCCAAATTAGAGAGGCTAGCAATATGGTTTTTCCAATATCTGGTTCTTGTTTTGTCCATTTTCTTGTCATGTCCAATAACTGAAGAGGGTAAAAATATGGTTTTACCGATATCTGGTTCTCATCCTGTCCATTTTTACCTTTATTATATTCTTCACCAGTGTATGTGACAATGTTAAGATGCACGTACTTGTTGAGTCTGTAATTATGAGTCTGATATCAAGTGTTCTGAGCAAGGTTTTTAATCTTGTTACCATCATAATGCGTCAATATAGGCTCGTGCCGTGTACATTACAATAGCGCCTAAACCCTAGCACACAATACGGGTTGCGACAGAATGAAATTCTTTTAGATTAAACCAGTCTCAAGTGTTATGCCTGAGGAACAATCACAATACAGGTTCCAATTGCATTTCTGATTGACTTTGCCGAAAGCATTGCCAACCCCTCATTCTCAACGTTGAACTGGCTGTGATTTCTGTGATAAAGAACAATATGAAGAAGAAATTTAGGGAATGCTTAACAATATTAGGAGCGATATTGTCAAATTGAGGAACTGGATCCACAGAATCTTTTTAGGAATATTATTACTCCTCTATGTATGAATGTTGGATTATCAACAGCGAAGAATGATCTTCATGATCTAGGATCATCTTCCAAAAAGATTCTCAAGCCAAGTGATTGTTGTTGGCCTATTCCACTCGTCTTTTAGTTTCGTGATATCTTGAGTTTTCGTTTGAGTTTTTTATTCTTTAGTCAACTAGTCGTTCTATTTTTTTATTCATCTTGTTGAATACAACTAGCTATCTTTTTAGATATGTATTCTTATGAACGAAACGCTAAAACTTGTGTTTTGTATTTTTCAAAAACATCAGGCAGAGAATACAGTGTGAGAGGGAGTGGAAGGGCTGGTGGTAGAGGTTATGGTCGCGCACGAGGAAGGATAGGCAACCGCGGAAGAGGAAACCAGTACTAATATCCGTTCACTTCCAGCAAGTCCCGTAGAGCTGTGGAATGTGGTTGTGCGATAGCAAGCTTTGATGGTAAAAACGAGTGAAATGTGTGTTTTCTCATTTGGTTGTGTATGCTGGTGCGTATTCAAATCAGATCATGGTTCCCCCGCATGATTGTCGAGTTTCACAGAGAGTGATAATCTGCTCCTTCTCTTTGTTCATACACTTCAACCCATCGGTATTGTTGTATATGAAAATTCTAAATATGTGAAGATGAGTAAGTTTTGCTTCCCAGTCTTATAATTTGATCATGCACTTGCGTTGAATCTTCGTACTCTCTTTTATAAACAATTTAAAGCCTATAAAAATTGAAATATGCAAAAAATATAACAGAATCTAATTTTTATTGTGTAATAGAAATTAATTCATAGATTTGTTAAATAATGAAAAACCATTCCAAAGTCGTAATTCAAATTTTGATTTTTTTCTTTTATTTGTAAACATTATTGATATTAATTTGAATTTGTAACGACAATTTAATCCAACTAATGCTAATATTATCATAGTCCGTTTGTACGTTTAAAAGGTTTCCCCGGTTCAAGTCCATTGTGGTGAACCGAGTCAGATTGAGCACCCGGTTCTCTGTAATCCGGCCTAAATCGATTTACGGTTCAATTGGACTGCGGTGAATCGAGTCAAATCACGCACCGCATCCTCAACCTCTTCCCCAAGATATTAACTCAAAAAGAAGAGGGAGGCAGCGCTTCCTCTTCGACGTCCTATCTCGATCCTTCCTTCTCTTTCCCATTCTCGTCGTCTCGATCTTCTACCCTTCTCTCTTTAATTCATCTCTCGATCCTGTTTGCCTGTTCGATCACTTCTCCGTTGCTCGATGGCTGAATTCCCGGCATAGGGGTCTCGGGAATGGGTTGCAACGCCAGGTTTGAATCCTCGCCTCGGCCTCCGCCTCAGATCCGCTTCTGATCAGAGAAGATCCCGGGTTGCTTGCGCCGATTCTATGGCGGGCGCCGTCTCGGCGCTGTTCCTCCTCGACATCAAGGGCCGCGTCCTCATCTGGCGGGACTACCGCGGGGACGTCTCTGCGGTACTGGCCGAGCGCTTTTTCACCAAGCTCATCGAGAAGGAGGTGATTCACTTCTTCCGTAGGCTACTGCCCCTACTTCCGTTTAGACTCGTTGCCAAACACCAGATTTGTCTTGTCCTGTTCATTTTTGGGCGCAGAGGTGGAATCTTGAGCTCCTAATTTTTGGCGACAGGTGGATCCGGAGTCGCACTCGCCGGTGGCGGTCGATGACGGGATCAGTTATATGTTCATCCAACACAATAATGTCTTCCTGATGACTGCTGCGAGGCAGAATTGCAATGCTGCCAGTATCCTTCTTTTCCTGCATCGAGTCATTGATGTGAGCATTCCTTGGCACTGATATTATTTGCTGCACCAGAAACAACTTTTGTTATTTAGTTTCCTTATTGTGCTTATCGATCTAGGTATTTAAACACTATTTTGAGGAGCTGGAGGAAGAGTCCTTGAGAGATAATTTTGTCGTTGTGGTGAGTGGAAAATTTACAAACTTTCTTCTGCTTCTTGGTCTCTGGCGAACCTACAGAATCTAATTCAGATCAAATCTTGGTTTTTTCTGTACTTGCTCTTTAGTTTCATATTCTACGGTTTTGAAATTGAACTACTGGCTAATATGGACAGTACGAATTACTTGATGAGATGATGGACTTTGGGTACCCTCAATACACAGAAGCTAAGATTCTTAGTGAGTTCATTAAGATAGATGCATATAGGATGGAAGTCGCACAGAGACCTCCAATGGCTGTCACAAATGCAGTGTCATGGCGTAGTGAAGGGATACGGTATAAGAAAAATGAAGTAGGTTAAGTCTTCAGTCATTTCAGATTCTGGCAATCACTGATTATCTAATTATCCTCACGAAAACATATGGTGACATTATTTATCTCACAGGTGTTCTTGGATGTGATTGAAAGTGTTAATATACTTGTTAACAGCAATGGACAGATTATCCGTTCTGATGTTGTTGGGGCATTAAAAATGAGAACATACTTGAGGTGAATTTCTTTGTCGTTTTTCTTTTTTTATTTCATTTATATTATGCTCTATGGATTCTTCGGTTATTTTGGGATCTCCTTTTTAAGTCATCCTTAAGCTTATCCTCACTTTTATTTGTTTGATGTTTTTTCTTTACTATTTATAAATATGAAGCTTATGCTATTGTTTTTGGTTTGTCATTTTAAAACAAACCTTTTAAGAACAAAAACCATGATGATACTTGTTATGTTTAACAGTGCAATGCACCGTCATCACTAACCTTCATTCAGTCAGCTCTGCTTATATATAATCACTTAGGTTTGACCTAAGCAGAAAAGTTTTCTATGTTGGTTTCTAGTGAACCTTTTCTTCTTATTCCTAAATAAAGTTGCATCGAGTTACTCATCTGAGTGCTATTTTTATGTGCATATATGAGAATTAGAAATTGTAATGACATAGTTATTTTCAGATACTAGATGCTTCTAGCCCTAAATTCTTGGATTGTGTGAGGCATTAGGTGCTCGTTGGGAAGTACAGTATACTACCCAAATATCCATATGAAAATATAATTAATAAACCAAAGTTCACCATCACTAGATATGAAGAATTACTACAACAGCGCTCTTAATTGACTTTTACTAAATAATTTTGTTATTCTGGCATGATCAATAGCAAACCTTTGCTGCTGGCTTTGGAGATGTAATTACTTGAGACTATCAAAGATAATTTATAAGTTGAAAATATTGCTGATTATTATAATTGCTAAACAAAAAGGTAACCTCTCAGGAAAGCTCCTCTCGTTGGAGTTGATTACTACCAATCTACCATTTGACAAAACTGTGAGGTGTGTAGATTAGTTGTTGGTGAAAGGCTAATACATTGATGTTGTTTAGTCTGAGATGTGTTAATTCTCCATCAGTTTCGATCAGGTTATGCTAGAATCAATTGTACTGTGCATCTCTCAGTAGGGGCTCATAAGTCATATGCTCAGTTCTGTGTTGGGATCCAACTTGAGTTTCATCCTAATTATGTTACAATGTGCAATTTCTAAAAATGATAGTACATAAATCATAGGTGGTCCTACTTATGTCTAGCATATGTCAAACTTGTGTCGCAGGAAATGAAACTCACTAATTCAGTTGCATTGGTCATCAGATATTTAAATTTACTGCTAGTGAACACATGCAGAGGTATCAACTATTGAAGACCCCAAGGGCGTCTGTGCAAAATTACCATTAGCCATAGTTTTGAGTCTGCTGGGAGGATATGCTAGGTTGAATTTGAATAGGTTAAGGACAATATGTTAGCTTGAGATATTTGACATTGAAACGTGTTCGTCTACAAACTCATGAATTAGGAAAGAATGATAAAATACAATTATGTTGGCAAGATATTGACCTAGATAGGCCTAGAGTGTACTAATCCATTTGACAGATTCATACATGGAGGTGATCTCTCAGCTAGTCCAGATCCTTTGTATTGTCAAATGTGGTAATAAAAAAATAAAAAATTAGTTGAAGAGCTTAGGTTAATACTTCATTACTACTATCTAAATTACTAGGTCGTGTCTTGCCATTACGGTGGAGGAAGGTTCTTCCCTTTATCTTCATGTGTTGCACGATGAAGAATGCATGGAACAGGAATTGTTTTACTCAACAAAAAGAGCAGTCACTTATCATAGATATCAAGCATATAGCTTTCTTTAGAGATGTAAGATCTAATGTATATATAAAAAAATTAACCTTAAGTTATTATGTATGAGTGGTAAAACATCTGGCAAATTGTTTATAATTTATGTAATATATCTGTTAAAATGTGTTTTGAGAGATTGTTCTAAATTTGGGACTTATCCTAATATGTAAACTTGTGAAAAGCTAAAAGGCAATTGTTCCTACTTGAGATCACCGAAGGACGAGCCACCGGTGAGTCGTCTTAGATGTTGACGGAGTCGTCGAACTTCAAGGAAGAGTAGGGAGTGTTGGGGATGATTGTGGACCGACTAGAAGGGGGGTTGGATAGCGGCACCCCAAATCCTTTGTCTTCTTCCTACAATGTTAGTGAGCAAGCGGAATAACAATGAACACAAAATAAAGAGAAAGAAAACAAACTGCTAACGCGTCGATTTACGTGGTTCGGAGATAAAGCTCCTACTCCA
>JBAMIB010000047.1:3951560-3967467 GCA_037177415.1 Kaempferia rotunda | reverse complement strand
CAAACTTACATGCACGATTGTGGGTGACAGACTATGTAACAATCTTAGGTGACAATAACATTAATTTTTAATCCCTCTCTCTTCTATTTTATGCATGCAGTCTCTCTCATGCATGCAGTCTCTCTCATGCATGCATGCAAGACAGAGTTATTTTTGAAAAAACAGCTTCACGACAAAGCTGTTCTTTAAAGAACAGCTCCGCAGAAAGAAAACACCTCCCTCGCGGAGTTGTTCTTGAAAGAATAACTCTCACAGAGCTGTTTTTGGAAAAACAGTTGACTCGCGGAGCTGTTATTTAAAAAACATCTATGCATGAGCTTTTAAAAAAAAACAACTCCATTGTTATTCTTTTTTGTGTGGAAAAACAGCTTCTCAATGGAGCTGTTTTTGAAAAGAAAAAAAAAACTCATGCATAGTTGTTTTTCCAAAAACAACTCTGCAAGCGAGTTATTTTTCTTTCCGCGAAGCTGTTTTTTTTTTAAAATAGCTCTATCTTGCATGCAGGCGAGAAAATGCATACAGAAAATAGAGGAGAGAGGAATTAAAAAATTAAAATTATTACCGCGTCAAAGCTCCACATCACCTGTCGCCCACAATCGTGCATGTAAGTGTGTGCATGCTAATATTTCTATATATATATATTTTATTTTTAAATCAACCGCCTTGGCGCCGACGGTGACTGATGGCTCTGCTACCGTCCACCGCCATTTACAACTCTAAATAATAATACAATTAATCCCCTAAATTTAATAGTGATATCTATTCTTACCTCACGTGAGGTAACAATTCTCGAGCATCTGCATTCAAAGCCATGCTGCCCTCACCTATCACAAGCTAGAGAGCATGCTTTGCATAGTTTAGCGACGTCCTACACTCCTCACACTATCTTCATTGTTGGTATGCTATAGTAGGTGTTTTTCTGTCTCCTTCCTTGGATTTCAGACTTCATTTTGAGTCCACCATAAACCATTTAATTTCCATTTAATCTTTTGTTTATGTTTTGCTGTCTGAGAAATCTTACAAACTCAGATTGTCATTGGCCAATTATCCAACTCAGCTTACATAAATCAGAATTGGCTAGAAAAATTTAATCTAGGGAACAAATTTTTCCTGATTAACACAGTTGACTGGAGTGGTTTTGGACTTGATCAAATTGCTTTGGAGCTACGCCTAAATGTTGTCGTGTTATTTTTATTTTATTTTATAATTTATAGTAACTCCACACATCTGGAAATTTACAACATCTACCAGGTCTTAGGGGTTGCTGTGCTTGGGATGCTTCCAGTTGTACCAAAATTTTTTTCAAACAAGGCATATCGTTTGTCTTTGCTTGGTACTGCATGCTCCTCGGTGTATTCACTATACACTCTCTATGGGGTAAGGTTTGAATAATAGCCATTCATTATTTAAAACTGACCGTGTAGATTTAATTTGTTCTTGGTTGATCACGGTCTGTGCATTTTACAGTTGCGCTATATGTATTTTTTTTTAACTTATTACATATTGTTTTAATAGAAACCAAGGGCATGGAACCTCCCTGCTATCCAAACATGGTTTCAAACTTTGATTGGAGCAAAAGATTTTGTCCATTTAATATATTGTGTTACACTTGTTACGGCTCAGCTACACTTTAAATGTGAGTTATTCTGAACATGCTAATTGAACTTCTAAATCCCTGCTACCACATTATGATGGAATATATTGATTATTGCTGATGCAAATTTGCCCAACAGTTGCTCTCATCCCTGTATTTTGTTGGTCACTTGAGCACGTGGCAAAATTTCTAAGACGTAACTTTGCACGTTCTTCTTTGTACAGGTAAGTAAATTCAAGATTGACTTTACCATTTATATTCTTTTGAACCAAGAAATAGTTTTATGCTTCTTAAAATGATCTAAAAGAATACATGTCTACTAGAGGTAGTGATTTGTACAATGGTCAGGCTCTTCTGAGAATTTAATTCTCAGACCAATATTGATATAGTCTAATGGTGGTGATTTCATTCTGATCTTATAATCATTTCATAACTCAGTGGATTTCAGTCCAAGGAGAGTGTGGTGTGAGCAATGATAGAAGAATAGCTTGCTACAGTCATTGATGAGCAATTGACAGTGGTCAGAGGTTATCTATTGAATGTTGGGCTGCTTTAATATTTTTTGATGCATGAATTTTAGTAACATTTTGAAGTTTAGCATGAATTTGGTTTCCCCTGGACTTTCAAATATACAATTTTACCCTTAAACTTTTTTGATGGTGATCAAAATCATGAATACCAAAGTTTTATATAAAACTTTTGCAAGATGGAAGTGTTACAAATCAATCACTAAACTAAGATCAAGAGTCTTTATTGAATATAATATACTATAGAAGTATGGATATATCCAGATATTGTAGCATCTATTGAACCTAAAATTTGTATGGAATAGCTTATTGCTAAATTAATAAATATCATCACACATTGATACCTTACAGCTTGTTAATACATTTCTATATTGGTGTAAGATGTATGTTGAGTGTTTGGTCTCCGGACAACACTATGCTACATAGCAGTTTCTGTGAAACACCGATTGAATGCATCTGCCATATATATATCTAACAATAATCATAAGGTGCCAGGTTTTGAGAAAAGCACCTTCAGTTAAGAGGTTTCATTATTCTAGATCCAATCATCTAGAGTAACTGGTATTGTTGAAACAAATTAACCCTAAAAGAAATGGAATTAATACAGAACAAACAGGACACAAATCAACCGTTGAGTCCAAAATTGAAGATCAAGACCAGGTAAATTGAGTAGGATAAGATCCTAAACAAACTCGTTCGAACTCAGTTGGCACTTAGCAATAATAATCACTTGGGGAAATTGTGAAGGTGAATGGATATATTCCCTTTAAACATGTTCCATAATAATCAGCTGCAATCACCTTCTAATGGTAAACTACTCTTCAATTGATTAAGACATCCAGGATATTTTTTTCCATAGTCAACATTAAGGCCTGATAAAAATTCTAGGCTTGCAGAATTCTTGAGATGAGGATGAAGTGTAACTAATAACTGTAATTTCCACAGAAGATGACGACGACGATGAATTATTAGTAATCACTTAGCACGGATTTATTGACTATTTCACAATCTCATTTGCAGCTATACTGTTGAAAGCTTTCCCAATGTTTGGTTAATTTTTTACCGAGAGTTCTATCTTTAATTTCTTATTTTATTAAAGAATCACAAAAACAAAACATTTTTTCATGCCTTTCAAGATAGTATTGTCGAAGCTTCTAGTCTTATGGCGTAGTATTGCTAATTTTTTCATCATTTTGCTAATTTCTCTGTCATTCAAAAGCATGCCTATTTTCTTATTTGTTTTCTTAGAGCAGATTCCATTGCATATTCCTTAAAATTGTCATAATATATTCTCATTTCATGAACAGGAAATACTTGGAGGAACCTTGTGTATGGGTAGAAGCAAATGGAACTACATTGACTATTCTAAGTTCAAATGCTGAGATTGGAATGGGCTTTCTTCTAATTTTATCTTTATTCTCGTTAGTCTATACGCTATATTCATTTTTTTTCTTCTTTCATGTTTTGCTCATGTTAAATCCTACCCACATTGTTACTAATTTTGCTCGATTCAGGTGGCAACGCAACATAATTCATACATTCATATACTGGCAGGTTAGTTATGTTTACAATAATTATTTTTATCATTTACTTGCTTAGAGTTGGATCGAGTCTACCTAATGGGATAAGACTTGGTTGTTGTAAACTTGGTTAGAGTTGAATGGAATAAGATCCAGTATCCACCACAAATAGATGGGATTGAAAGAACCTTATATCAAAACAATTAAGCCCACTACTGGAATTTGTGGCCATTTTGTTCAAGGAATTTGCCTTAGGACAACTGACATTTTATCGACACTCCTGTTAGTATCTTCTATATTCCAATTTGAGGTTGACAAGTAGACAGATAACCAATGGTTCAGCATATCCATAATCATTTATTTCTGGCCAGCTGTTATGTTCTAGTGAGGCGACTCTGAAATAGGCATATTAGATTAGGCGCAAATTATTTATTTCTGTCAGCTATTCCCTGCCATTTCACTCTTCTAATATAATTACCAAATGGCTAAGCAGTGAGACATTCTTTCCTTGAATGAAAGCTGTTCTAGCAAGCTAGGGATATAGCTTAAATTGAATTTGAACATGATAGCTCTTTATCCAATCGTGGAAGGCTGGTCAATCGATTCATACCTATGGGTATTTTAAGGATGAGAATAAAAATCTTCAGCAGTAGAATAACTTCAAATGCTAAAAAACCAATAAGGATATACGCTAATGACGTTGCAGTAAGAATTGATATCAGATCTCAGTTAGGTTGATATCAAATACTAAAGGCAAGTCCACTTATCAAACATATTATGACGAATTTTTTCAAATAACTATGTATTTAAAACGAGTACAAGAAAATAAGAGAGAATGCCTTGTAATTAGTCAGTAATTTTGATTAAGTTGATAGAAGTAAATTCAGCATTTCGATCAATTCAAATTTGGATCTGCTGACCCAGAATTGGTGAATATCTTGATCCAAATTCTGAAGAGTTAAGATGCCCTCTAATCTGGTACATGTGGAGCTGACAAATTTCATCCATTTTTTTGTTTTTCTGCTTGAACTTCTCCAGACATTTAAGAATTTAGACTAATCCGTCTGAATTGCAACATGCCCAGTTAGAGTTCTTAGATTATCGTTGGCATTCTATCTGTTACTAATTCTCTCTCTACTGTTGATACAGCTACTGAAGCTCATGTACCATGTTCCTGCTACTTCTGGTTATCACCAAAGCGTGTGGGCCAGGATTGGTCGTACTGTGAATCCCTATATCTATCGCTATGCACCCTTCTTAAACAGCCCCATATCTGCAGTTCAAAGATGGTGGTTTAGATAGAAGGGAACAAAAATAAAGATAAAAGAACCAGGAAAGTGAAGCTGTCTCTGGATTTTGGTAAGTCGATCTTTTGGTGAGATAGCCCAAACATTTCAGTGTTTTTGCAGTGGACAGTAGTCATTTAATGGTAGGGAAGTCACTTTTGGTTAAGACGTAGCTACCCGTGGACAATTTATGTTAGGCAATCTTCTTTTCTTAATTTCAATTTTGCCCGTGTGATCTATGGAAGAAAATGTTATTGTCATCAGCCGAATGTTCATTCTAGTTCTGAGCACATTCAACAAAAGGACCATTTGATTTTGCTTTGTTTTTTTTTTCTTTTCTTTTTCTGTCTTCTACATTAATGCCATTAGAATGTGTTCAAGCAGTGAAAAGATTTTATTGAAAAAAAGTATATATATGATTTATTATATCTACTTTCTACATTTTTTTTAAAATTTTTTTTATATATATTTAAAGTATGTAAGCTGAGTTTTGCATGTGGGTCGTGCTCGGCTTGGGCTTATGTTGGGTTGAGTTCAACACGTGAACCTAGCTGGACCTGATAGGATCTAAATTTTATTGGGCCGTCCAGAGCACAATCCTGGATCACATGTGGCCTAGCCCTACTGTCACTCCTAGATACCAAAACCAAAAATACATCCCCAACAATGATCCAAACTAATACACAGGATTCGCTAGACTTGTATATAGCCTTTATAATAACATTTATACATACATAAATACAATCAACTAACATCAACATCTGGCTATAAACTGATTATGTGATTTACATCCATTCACATAATCTAGTCGACGGACTGGGGTGTTTGATTAGAAATACACCTAGCTATAGACTACTAACAACATTCTCAAAGTGGATCTAGTACTAAGCCCGAGGAGTTTCCTTGGAGCCGGCGGCGGAGGCTTGTTTTGCTTCAGGACTTCCGGTTGGTGTTCATCTTTAGTTGTAGCTGGTTGTGATGGAGAGGGCATCATATCAGTCAGTCTCACTAAAATCTGACGCATTCGAGCTAGGTCAGTGGGTTTGCCAGGCTTGGGTCCCTGAATGACTATGATGGAGGGCTGCTTCTCCTGTCCTTTCTTCCCTTTCTTCCTCTTGATATTTACTATCTCACGGGGGATCAGCTCCGAAATCGCTTTCCAGTATTGCTTGTCCGCGTTGGCGTGGATGCTCTCCTGACTGGCTAGGAAAAGCTGAAGACAAAATGTAACGCCAGAAAAAAAAAAATAATAATAGGGATCAAATACATCTTTAGAAGGACAACACAATCTACCTTCTCTCTTTCTCTGTTCTGTTGTTTGTTAATTTCACGGTCCAGCTTCCTTTTTTCGTAGAATGCTTTCTTGTATTCTTCGGCTTCGATGATAATTTGGCTACCATCTCCTCTTCTTTTCTTTCTCGAGAAGAATGGCATTTTGGCTGCATGGAATTCAATTAGACAATTTGGTCAATTTTCTCCAGCAAACGTGGAGGTGCATGTAGTAGAGGAAAAGATGTGGCAGCAAGAAATCATTAGGCTTTTATTTATGCAAAAATGGATATCAGTCATAATGTATTAAACATCTTTCTGTCCAGTATTAGTAAAATCCAGGTTAACTTATGACATAACATTGATCCACAACCCTAAAACCCTAAAACTTATCTCGTATTGTTATATTAATCATAAACAAATGTAAGTCCACAAGACCTCATAACTAACTCAATTCTCATTTTACCAGCATATAAATCCTTACAAACAGTTAGATCACTAGAAGCAGTGAAGCACCTCTGGTCAAATGGGAACAATGCATCAAGAGAGGAAAAAAAAACACAACCAATACACATTGAACAACATGCAAATAGTGAGATACCTAATTCTGCTGAGCTGTAGAAGCCTTAAGGACAATTGGACACGTAAGAGAGAAACAATTAGCCACGATATGTATACAGATATCTGTGGTTGTTTAAAAAAGATGAAAGAATTGAGCACATTAGATATGTTTACTTATGCTGAACAGGCTTGGATGTATTTATAGGCCTAGGAAATACACAAACCAACCATAAGCACACAGTGCGGCTAAGATTGTTCATCAAAAGAACTTATGAACTATTTATGAACAATGCTAGTTAACACAACAAGAAGGTAACCAAAGTTTGTGCGCTATTCATAAATATGCATGTGAAGAGACTCTTAACTCTATTAATAATATTCATGAACACTCGTGAACAACTTATAAACAAAGCTCACGAATAGTTTGTAAACAATGTTTGTGAACAAATTCATTAATAGACATAATTGGCAATATATATGTATGGATCTTTGTTCTTGTATGCTAGATTTCTTAGTATATTAGACATGATTAGCTGTATTCTGTTTTTGAATTGCATCATAATAGCAGATGGTAGGTATCGGTCCAAATCCTTGCTCCGAACCGTGAATTGGATAGTTTGATTTTTATCATTGTACAAATGGAACTCAAGGATTCCAGCTCCTCTTCACATTCTGTTCTGACAAGAGTATTTGTTTTGTATCAATTAGTTTTTGTTTTCACCTAACAGTCTTTTTTTTTTTTTGAAATTTCAAACTCCTTCATAACCCATCATTGGGTTCATGATCCTAAGCTTATTTTGAAGTTTGCATTTGCAGCATACGTGTAATTTGATTATAACTAATATTTCCACGGAAATAAACTCTTTCCACAAATCTCACATTATTTTTACATGGAGCATAAGTATCAATGAATATTTTTGAGCTTTTAAATGCAAATCCAATTATGGTTGTTTAAATCTATTTTTGTTGTATCAATGGAATAATAGGATCGTGTTTCCTCAGTGTTCATCGGTAATGTTTATCGGTCTTCCTGTTTTCTGCCAATCTGCAGTGAAGAAACTCAATTGGGCACTATAATGTTATAATTTGAAGTAAGGATCCCAAATACTGATATTTACTTTAGTTGTCAAATATCTTGTTCTCAGGAATTAGGATTTGACAGTAGTCCATTGTGTTAGAAATAATTGCATTATAAATTTACGCTGGTATTTTGAATACATTGTTTTACAAAGACTGTTATGAGCATTATGACATTAGCGTTCAATTCAAATTTCAAACTCTATATAGGTCCAGTCATTTTGTTAAAATTATCCGTAATATGTTAATAAATTCAACAAAACTATGTTCATTCTATCGACTCATATTTAATTCTTGTAAATTGCATCATTAACTCTAATTTAAGTCCAATAAAAGCAAAAAAGTATACTTGAGCTCACTATAAGTTTTCCTGGGCATCTTGCCCTGTTTATGTCCGTCATTGCATATTACTAAATTAGGTATATACAAGATTCCTCAAGACGGTTCAAATAATGCATTTGCAACCAGATTACATAAAAACTAAATGAACGCTAGGAAATAATATACAAGCACCTGATGTAACTCTCAAAACTTGAGATGCTACTTGATTTTGAGCTACTGCTATCTCTAGAACCTAAAGCAATTGGAACCTAAACCAATTGGCAAGCTTCTTTTAGTTTTCAACTTATCTGAAAAGTATCTAATATTCCATATAGATGCCATGCATGTTGCTTGTTCACTTTGCTTTTCTGTGTGCATAATTAATCAATGATAATAGTATTTAACCTCTCTATAGGAATATAAAATTGTTGTGGTTAGCTTCAGCATAAGTAAAGGAAACCTCTTTAACTTGTTCTATAATAGGTTTCTCTATAAGATACAGAAGTTTAAATTTGCATGCTAGTTGGTTAAAAAATATTTAATGTGTTTTTTTTGCTGAACTTAATACAATTTCCTACATAGGTCAAATTCTACTTGAATTACGACACTTTATGATTTTATTAAATTCTCATTGTTCATTTAACATAAACAAGCATCGAGATTTTCTATGCTTGCAATTTTTTATGATTTAAGCTCGTCCACCAGCAATAAAAGATTATTTGGTTCAAGATGTTTGTGTGTTTTTTCTTTTCAATTTTGAACAAAAAGTACTAATAATTTGATAATTATTATCCTTCAACTTTTTCTTTAACAAGAAGTACCAAGTTGAATTCAATAGACACTTCAAATAGACACTTCAAGAGAAAATCCAAAGCTGAAAACACAAGCGTAACAAGAAGCCTTAAGCAAAATCAATAAAGCAAACAATCACTACATGAGTAGATCGAAGAAAAGGAAGGATCACTCACCGCCGCCACTCTTGCAGAAGAAATCCCTCCTCCGGATCGATCTCCTCAGGAGGCGGCAGGATCGGCCCGTCCGAAACGAAAACTCCACCATCATCTACCTCCACGTAACCCTCCCTGTTCAGATTCTGCGCCGAGAAGGGAGACGGCCCTGACGAGAAATCCGAGATCGGCTCGACGCCGTACCCAAATCCCTCAGACGAGTGAGCGAATCCTCCAACTCCACCGACACCCGAACCAACATCCACAGTCCCAATTGCGTCTTCCGCATCCTCCTCGGTCTCTTGTCCGCCAGAGGCGTCCGGGGAGAACGAAGAGAAGGCGTCGAAGCGCTGCGAGGGAAGGCGGGGGCCATAGGTAGCCTTCGTCATCGAACGGGATAGACGATCTCCCCGCCGCCGACAAGTCGCCGCCGATGGGCCCAAAAGAGGACGACATGTTCGTCCTCTCCCGCTGGCTTGCTCGACGGAAGTGGAAGGGGCGGTGAAGAAAGCCGGGCAGTAAAAGGCAAGTGCAGTTCTGCGTTACATAGGCAAACTTTCATTTTACCCCAACATTTCTCCTTCTTCTTCAAAACTAAACCTATAATTTGGGTAAAATCAAAATGACGCCTTTAATTATTAAATCGTCAAAAAAAAAAAAAACCCTTCGCTGTATCATATTTTTATAGCTATTATAACATGTAAAAATAAATCAATTTAATTTGATTAATATATAATATTTTTATATTAAAAAATAATTTTAGAGTAGTCAAATTTGTTATAATAACTATTAAATAAATAGGTGCTATAACAATTATAGCAACCCTAAACCCTTATGGTAATTTTAATTTTTTAATATTATTTTAATTAAAATTAAACAAATATGTATTAAATTAATAAAAAATATATATGAAAGTGTTGTGTGTGTATATATAGTAATCTTTTATTAAATTAATATGCTACTATAATATAATATTGAATAAGATTTTTTTTAAATAAAAATGCTATTTTGAGGTTTTAAAAAATGTTTGCACTTACCTTTTTTTTAACAATTCTAATTAATAGACACACCCTTTTTATTTTTACTCCCATTTTATCCAAATGATGTCCTTGTTGGTCAAAATATAACTTTTTTTATAAAAAAATATAATAATAATAAATATTCTCACAAATATTTAAATTTCCCACCTACCAAAACAGCTTAGTCAGGATTCACTGTCTTTATTAAAACACACAACAATCTTAACACCAGTAACAAATAAGCGGATAGAGACTGAAAACGAGGAGGGTGCTCCGCGTAAAGCAGCTGATCCTTGAGGCCCGAGCCAAGCAGTATTCCTACTGTGAGCAAACGAACGAAACAGAACCTTAAAATTTATTTAGATTAAATCCGCACCAGTTCATCTCCCTTTTTCCAGCTTTAATTCCTTCTCCATTAGGATTCACTGCGATTCGATATAGAAGCAGCAAAGGATCGGCGGCGAGAAGTGCAGGTTCGGGGTTAGTCTATGGCGTCGTCGCTTCGGTCGCTGGCAATGAGGGAGGCCCGAGGGGGGCGGCTGTACGCCCGCATGTTCGTCGGTCGGAAGACTTCTAAATCGGCCTACTTCCTTGTCCTTCTGGCGCTTCTCGTCCTCTCGCTTGTACTGCTACTGCTTCTCCCCGTCCATTCCGACGACGCTTCCACCCCCCGCCTCCACAAGTACTTCCTGCGTGAACAGTAGGTGGTTGATTTGTTGTTCTTGTTGATGATTTTTTGGATCGGCGGAAGACCTTATTCGGTTAGTTGATGGTGCAGGGAGGGTTTGGGGCATCGAGGGCAACAGTGGACGGAGGTCGTCTCTTGGGAACCGCGAGCGTTTATCTACCACAATTTTCTGGTTAGTTTTTTGTTCGACAAGGAAATCTGATCTTTGGAGCATTATTAACTATGTAATTGGCATGAGGCCTGAAAAGATCATTCTTTTACTAATGGGTTCGAGCATGTGGCTAAGGTACCTGAAAATTTGGGCGTGGGAATTAGAGATGATAGTGAGATGTTGTTTAGGCCTATTTTCAAGTGTGGATGGCTTGAGACAAGTCTTGAACAAAGCTTGTTTTTCAAGTTTTGTTGAGTTTGAATAGAATATGAAACATTACCACCTGCTTGAACCTCGGTCTTGCCTAAATATAACTGATCAAATAGTCAAACGTTTGAATAACTGATCTAATGACAAGAGCAGTGCAGCACCACATTCAAAATGTTTTTGACATTACAGCTCATTCTTTTATCTTCCTCGCAGTTCCTTTTAAACGACCACGTGAATAACAATTTTATGCAGAATGATGATCACCGATTGTCATCTTGACTGGTTCCAAATTATTATGCATAGTACATTTTGAATTTATGTTAGGCTTACCATTTTTCTTCCAATATAACCTTTTTTTCCCAGCATTACATATTTGTTTTTTTTTTTTGCTAGACCATCCCTATTAACCTGACTTTAGCGAATAAAAGAAAAAAGTGTGTAGAATATTTTTGGGGCATTTCTCATTAGTTTATTTTTTTACACTAGTTATGGATGAACTCACTAAACACATCTAAGACATGTTGCCATAGTATATATTGCATGCAGATGATATTGTTTTAGTTGATGAGATACGTGAAGGAGTAAATGCTAAACTCAAATCTTGTCGGGCAAATTGAAATTAAAGGTTTTAGACTTAGTAAAGTAAAAAACATAATATGTGAAATTTAAAATTAATAGTAAGACTATAAGAGATGTAACAAGACAATTGTTAAAATAGGAGATGATGAGTTACCTGTTATTAAAGATTTAAGTATCTAGGATCTTTTTACAAAAGAATGGAGGGATTAAATGAGATATTTTACATAGGATACAAGTATGATAGTTGAAATGGAGGAGAACATTAGATGTTCTTTGTGATTGTAAGGTATCTCTAAAGTTGAAAAGGAAGTTTTATAAAATAACGGTTAGACCTATTATGTTAGCTGAATATTGGACCATGAAGTGCATACATAAGTAAGAGATGAGAGACGTAGAGATGAAGATGTTAAGGTGCATATACGAATATACGAGAATTGACCGGATAAAAAATGAGAATATTAGAGAGAAATTCGAGGTTGCATCTATTGAGGGAAAACTTATAGATGCGTTTAACATGGTATGGACATATACTTAGACAACCAATAAATGTCCTAGTTAGACGATGTGAAATCATAACAAATACGCATATTAACTGAGGAAAAGGGAACAAAAAAAGACCATTAACATAAAATTCATTTAGATATAGATGTGGATATAGTAGTGGATTGAGCGCAATGGCAAATGGGGATCCATATAGATGACCCCAATTAATGGGATACATCTAGCTGTTGTTGTTATTATTGTTGTTCTCATCAGTTTATCTTTCTAGTTGTCCTATATGGCTTCAATGAGTCTACATATGTATATTTCAAGTTTGACAAGTGAATTCTTGTATTAAAATTTTAATTTTCTTGTGCAATATAAATTGCAGTCCAAGGAAGAATGTGAGCATTTTATTAGGCTGGCAAAACCTCATATGAAGAAGTCAACAGTTATTGATAATTCTAATGGCAAGAGTAAGGACAGCAGGTTAGCATATTACAGCAGTTCAATAAGAAAAAAATTCAGAGTACTATTTCTTGACATTTTTTATCTTCATTATGTAGGGTCCGGACAAGCACAGGTACATTTCTCCATCGGGCGCAAGATAATGTAATCAAGACTGTTGAGAAGAGGATAGCAGATTATACATTTATCCCAGTGGGTATGTTATTGTGATGTCTTGTGTTAGAAGTGCTAACTTTTGTCTTTTTCCTAGTGATAGCTGCACCTAATGTTCTATTTTAGACTATGACAGAAGGAAAATAGGATTCAAGGGTATGTGGAACTGGTATGAAAAGAGGGCATGAAAAGTTGAACCCTTAAAATTACAAAGTATATTATCGAAGTGTGTTAGAAAGTAGAGTTATATAAGTTCTATGAAACCAAAACGTTGGGAAAATAGAATATTTTGGACCAGAAACCAGTGGAGTCGTGTAGGTGCTGTGTTTGACCGTGATACTGCGATAGTATACTTTACACATTTGATTCTTGTTTTTCCCGTGAGTTCTTGAATGACTATATAAGGATTTTGTGCTTGCTATTATTATAAAATTGTGTGTTCAAATTGAAGACAACAATAACTTGTAATGGTGTTGGCTTTAAATTAACTAACAAAAAAATGCATGCACTTGTGGTAAATTTCTCATGGAAATAGAATGGTTGTCATTTTACTTTATACAAAAAGTGCATGTGCCGATTATTAGATAATAATTGTGAATACTTTCTGGTAATATTGGTTTGTATCTGAGAGTTGTATTGGTTGTCAGGTTGACTTCAAGTAGGACTTTGCTACTCAATTACTGCTAGTTATTCTGTTCTGATTCGTGATTTTGATTGATTAGTCTGGATTTCTACCGAGTTCAATGAGTTCTTACTAATTTAACGCTAATCATTCTGTTTTATTTGTGATGTGACTGACTAGTATTTACTTCTACTGGTAGCTTGTTATGTGCTTTATCTTTTTCACTATCTTGTGTCTTATCCATAATTTGTAGAACATGGGGAAGGGCTTCAAATTCTGCATTATGAAGTTGGGCAGAAATATGAACCTCATTATGACTATTTCTTTGACAAATTTAACATTAAGAATGGAGGTCAGCGAGTGGCTACTCTGCTAATGTATCTGTATGTCTCCATCTTTACATCCTCAATATCTTTGTGTTTTTATGTTTCTTCAAGTTATTATGTTGCAATTATTGTTGTTTTACGTGTGTGCGTATGTATAGTTCGGATGTTGAAGAAGGTGGTGAGACAGTTTTTCCCAATGCCAAAGTAAACAGCAGTTCTTTACCATGGTACAATGAGTTATCAGACTGCGGAAAAAGAGGTCTTGGTCTTAAGCCAAAGATGGGAAATGCATTGCTTTTCTGGAGTATGAAGCCTGATGGCACTGTAGATCCATTAAGTTTACATGGTTGGCTGTTTCTCACTACTATTCTAAGGAAATGTTTTTGGTTGAATTTCATTCTATGAAGAAGCATTTGTTTCTTATTCCCAATTTTAACTTTTTTATACATATGGCTATCCATTTTAACGATGCTTACAGGTTCGTGTCCTGTGATCAAGGGAAATAAGTGGTCTTCCACAAAGTGGATGCATGTACATGGCTACCATTGATGCAAAGGTATTCTTTATCTTAAGTCAATTGATGACTTTTGTTGTTTCATATTTCTATAACATTTCTCCAAGTCCAAAAGTTAATTTTTGAGCGAAATCGTTTTCTCTATGTTGCCTTGGTGATTACATCTTTGCCCAATGCTTGAGTAAGTTCATTATTGTCAGTCCTCTTCCATCTTGTTTATATCAACTATTATTTGGAATAGAGGGAGAAGTAGAAAAAGGAGGAAGAGCCTAATGAATTATATTTTTCTATCGCTCAAAAGGCCTATCGTGGTTCTTATCGACTATGTTCGGCCACTTCAGTTGCTTGGATCCTTGATGTTCTGCAAACTTAACTTAGGGTCAGTTTAATTTAACTTAGTGTCACAAAATATGTACAAATTGATAGAGTTTCAAATGTGTTTAGCCTTCCTCTTCCTTCTGACTCGTCCAAGTATTCACTTGCATGCCAATATTTTACCTACACACTGCAGGAGTAGCAACCCTTGTTTTATTTTTCACCCTTCTATAATAAGTTGTTTTTGATTTATTTTTCTTTGCAGATCTCACTAACCAACCATTGTTTGCCAATCCCTCTTAGACCGACATAATAGCAACATTCTTCGCCATTAAACAAGCTTCTTCCCGGCCAGATATATTAGAATACAGTCACAATTTTGCTAGCATGCATAGCATATCAATAGTTCTGTGAACTGATATGTTTGACTGCCTATAAGTAAACATTTGCAAACAAATATCCTGTTTATGAAGAAATTTTCATCAGGACTTTAAAAGCATATTGTATCATGATACATGGAATAAAAATGTTTATCAACATGTATGCAATAGAATAACAATGTGCCTTGGTTTTTCTCTCTCTCAAGACTTCATCCTGTTAATTGAGTACAACAATTGAGGAGATTTGAACACCTGGCTTCATGCTTTGAGATCATACCAAACTTGAATAGTTAAAATGTTAGATGTTTACATGTTTAACATGATAATTATTATAGTTAGGTTTTTTTTATGTAACGAGTACCGTTCTTAAGTCAGCATTGTGGATATATATATACATGATTTTGATACTGCACATGCGTGCAGTTAAAATTTAAAACTCTTTATCATTAGGATTCAAGATTTCCAATTAGTTTATCGTGTTTAATTAGTTTATAATATTCAAACGGTAAAATTTTAAAGTTTTACCCCTAAGGTTTAGACTTCCTAATTGGATTATAATGTTGAGTTAAAAGAAAAATTAAAAATGAGTCAATTTCTGAGATTTACTGGTATAATTATGTATTTAAAATTTATATTTAAATAAATATTAAATTTTTTTAAAAATAAAATGATACTGTGCGGATGCACAGTTGCTCACTGTGCACAGTATCACCGTTTTTTTTAAAAAAAATTTAATTCAAATAAAAATAATAATATTTATTTAAATATAAACCTTATATACATTATTATACTAAAATTTGTCCTTTTTAATTTTTCTTGAGGTAAATTTTTTTTAAAAAAAATTAAAATTCTTTATCTCTAGGGTTCAAGCTTCCTAATTTATTTATAGTGTTCAAGCGG
>JBAMIB010000047.1:3845286-3859082 GCA_037177415.1 Kaempferia rotunda | reverse complement strand
GACATAGGCGATCCTATCTCCACTATAAAAAAAATCCTAGATTAGTGATAGAATTACCAACAGAATATTTCTAATGGAATATGATTTCCATTCGTAATTACCGACAGAATTTGGGTTCCAACAGGTAGGTAAGAGATTGGCCCTACAAACCCTAGGATTATCGACGAAATATGATTCCGTTGGGAATATCAAACAGGGATCTTACAGATTCTAGGTTCTGTCGGTGAGATCCAACAGGGATTACCAATGGAATTTAACTTCTGTCGGGAAGGCAAGGGCATAACCCCGAAAACCCTATAGTTATCGACAAAATCCTATTTTGTTGAGGATGCTAAACAGGGATTACCAATGGAATATAGGTTCTATCGTTGAGGTCCAACAGGGATTATCGACGGAATTTGGTTTACAGATGGAATTTGGTTTCCATTGGTAATCTCTGACGGATTATCAATGGAAACACATTCCGTCGGTAAATCGGTGTAAAAATATAGGGCACAACAAGTATGTGTTTTTTAATGTAAAAATATTGGGCACAACAAATATGTGTTCTTTGGTCGAAAAATAATTCATCTTTGACCGTCTAGATGTAAGATTGAGAAATTACATTATGTTCTTTAATGTATTGTGTTCTAATTATATAATAATTTATGTATTTATGTATTTTTTTGGTAGAACAACTTTGAATATGAAAAGACAAACTTGGTGATGACGGAGGTTGAGCGGCTTGCCATGAGAGCTATTCGAGAAGGAAGGTGTAAGATGAGGAGGTACTGGAAGCAACTCAGGATTGAGAAATAAAGACGCACCAAAGAGGAAACTGTACAAGGGAGTACGCCAAGATGATTGAGATTTTCTTTGTAATTATATATTTTGCATAAAAAATGGCTAGTAATAATTAAATTAGTTGATAAATATTTTTTTTATTATTACTTGCACTAATATTATTATCTTTTTATTAGAAATATCTGAAAAGAATACTAATAATCAGTTTAATAGGCCACTTGAAGGCGCCCATGGATCGAAGACGTTGGTTCAACATTATCACAGAGCTGTAAGTTTTATTTGAAAATAAAATTTCTTCTCACAATTTATATGATAATAAATTGTTTCATTTTTTAAGGTTGATCCTATGATGGGAGAGTTTCCGAGTGTGATTGACACCTTCGAGAAACAAAGGAGGATAGTAGAAGAATGATTGGGCGGTACAAAAACATGTAAGTATCCTTTACTATTTTTTTAAGGGTGAGCATTGAAAACATGCAAGTATATTTTCTACCCTTCTATTTTTTTACGATGCATTTCAAGTTATTCTTACTCTGTTGTTTATTGGCATATGCCAATATACGTTGTTCTATCGATGCATTACAAGTTATTCCAACACTTCCTATTTATTATTTCACACATTGAAATATAAGTAATTTAGAGGTGAAGATGACTCGTAAGTTTGCCCTTTATGCAATAGTACTAGTTGTCGTATCCTCTCATTGTTGTAGAAAAAAGAAAGCATTTCTACTAAATGAAATCGTTGTCATTAGAAAATGCAGAACATGATCATTTTGGATCTGGAAAAAGATAGTGGAAAGGATAGTCATACTAAAAAAAATTTATAACATTGTTTTTTCTTAGTCTACTTGAAATTGCAGCTACATCATTCAAGCAAGCTATTAAACTGTCTCCACTTATTTGAAAACTACCAAATGCACTATCAAAAAAATAATACATTCACTTAAGTAATTTGTTTACAATTTTTTTACATATTGTTATATATTTATTTATAAAAATTAAATTCATTAATCTATTGTTTTATATACTAATATTTGTTTTTTAGACTGAAATAGTAGATCTTCGATTGACTCAGCCAGAAAGTAAAGAGTTCATCTATATTGTTGATAATGTGCGTCAATCAAAGGATCTCAATATCATGACACAAGCCTTAAGCTCACAAACATCAGCTCCAGGGTTTAGGTTCATTACCTAAACTATCTATAGTGGGTGGTTCTAGAGCCATGAACATCAGCTCAAAGCATCATGATGATTGTGGAAAATTTGTAGCTATGCAAAAAACAATCATTGAATAGAATCAGACTATATGTGAGCAGCATCAAAAATTTAAAGCATTATTGCATCAGCTTCAAAAGATCATTCCTGGCTTCTCATTTCAGCCTCCACCAACATGCTCTTCAATTCGATCTCCTCCACCACCTCCCCCGCCTCCATCATCAACTATGTTGTTTTTTTTTTGGCACCATTATGTAATGCGTACTTCACTAATGTTCTTTTAGACAATATTTGACTAGTTATGTTCACGTTTTAAAATATTTGACTAATTAATAGTAAATTTTTGTGATAGATACATTATGAAGTTGCCATTGAATAAGTAATATATTTTGTAATGCATAGAATGTGTCATCAAATATTTAAAGGAGAAAAAATGTAGCAAAAATTCATTTTGTGACACATTTCGTGCGTCGCTAAAAAAAGCGTCGTGAAATGACGACACCTTGGCGACACATAAAAGAAGGTGTTGCTAATACTTGCGTCGCGAAATGTTGTGACCTTTGGCGACGTGTACCTTAATGCGTCACTAAACAGCATATTGACATTTGCATACAAACCAGTTGTGACACATGTCGGTGGCGCATGTTTGCGTCACGAAATGTTCTGACACACGTTTTACGCACATTTGGTGACTCTAAAATGCATCGTAAAATGTAATATATATATATATTGAGAATACGATGTCATTTTAACGATAATAAAAATAGGGAGCGATTGTTTTTTTTAATTATTTTTAACCCAGTTAAAAGAGTAAAAAAATAATTTTTTATTGAAATTATTAAAGGGTGATCTTATTTATTTATTATCAAAATAACATTTTATCCTAGTTCCACCCATTTTTGTTTTTAAAAATATCTTTGTTTGATATTGATGTAGTAGTTATTACTCATAACTATTATAATTATATAATAATCATATAAAAAAAATAAATTATGATGGATGAGATATTATTTTAATAATAAATAAAAAATATCTTTTTAATTATTCTAATACAAAACATATCTTTTGATCTTTGTAAACAATATAAAAAACACACAAAAGTTTACCTCGGATAGTGTCATTAATTTGTAGTAGACTCATCCGATTGACTTGTCCTACCAAATAATTTAAGCTAATTAAATTGGAATTTTATCAACCCAAGTCCATCTTGGGTTGACCCGCCTAGGCTCGTAACCTGTGCGAGCCGCCTCGAGACAAGCTTAGGTTGGTCCGCGGATTTAGTAACACATGTAAATAAAGTTTTATATCAATTTATTATATTTCTTTATTATAATTTTAAATTAAAATATTACTTTTTATCAAATATGATTATTCATTTATATTTATTTATATTTAAAATATCTGTTTATGAATTCATTAGATTGATAATCCTTTACCAAGTAAAATATTAAAGGCGTAAACTTTACTTTTATTTTTTAATTCTTAACGGGCTCGTGAGCCCGCCTAACCCCCGATCCGCTTTGAATTGAGTTGGGCTAGACTTTCTAACATGTCAAGATGGCAAGCTGGAGCCAATCCGCATGCCTCGCCAAATGGCCGGCCCATGACGGGCCGACCTGTGGGGACCACCGTGTGGGTAGACCCGCTAAGCCACGGGTTGGCCTGTCATGGGCAAATCCACCCTGCCACGAATTTATCCGTCTAACCACTCTATCCCTCATTCTCTTACCTATTTTGTATTATTTTTTATTTAAAAGCAAGATTATCACTGTAAATCTAATTAGAGTGGGGGACCGATTTATAGTAGGGCAGATTAGATGGGTCGCCATTTGATGGGGATAGATCAATCTATTAGATTGGGAAATCCTTGAACCAATCTAATTGATAGCGGATTATGACTTAAGTGGGTCAGCCACAAGTTAAACATAAAATAAAATACATATATAGAAAAAATTGAAAATTTTAAATTTGAGTTTGAGAGTAGACAATTGGAGTTTTATAATTTTTATGGAACCGTTATTAAATAGATTTTTATATGTGTTGTTATTTTGGAACCTGTATGTTGAAAAAAAAAAAAAAGTATGGAAGGACTAATGATTTGAAATAAGTGTTTGCATAATTACATTTTAAAATTTTAATTGTACAAAAGGAGCTGATGTTTTTTTCTTCCAATTAATTTTTAAAACATTATTTAATTTTTTAATCCGTACGCCAACTCTCGTTGGGTCAGTCCAATCTACCACGGACCCGGTCAATCAGATGGATCAGAATACTCTTTTGAATAAGTTAATTTTTTAGATATTATTTTAATATTAAACAAAAACAAATCTGTTCCCCCTCGCGATCCCTCGTGGCCCTAAACCTAGTTCATCGTCCGCCGCGAGAGAGTCATCTCCTCCGCCGCCGGAAATTCCTCCGCCGGAAATGGGAAATATAATTTCAAGAACTACCAACTACCTCTTCTTCGAGAGAGTCATCTCATCCTTGGCCGCAGAGATCGCCCAACTGAAGAGCAAAAGCGAGGATATCAGGAGGCAGATCGAAGCAGCCGAAAGGGATGGACTCAATACAAAGCGAGAAGTCCTCGGCTGGCTTGAATCCGTCGAATCCCTTGCTTCGGAGGCTGAAAGCATAAACGCCGCGTACCCCCGGATGTTCAAGTGTCTCTGCAACTTTCCGGTCAATGTGTGCTCCAGCTACCCCCTCAGAAGCAAAGCTGTGGTGGCGCTCACGACGGCAGCCGACCTAAAGAAGAACGGCGGAGAGTTCGCCGATGTGACTGAGAAGCAGGACGTCAAACGCTTTATCAATATGCCGAATCCTAACACCGTCGGCATGGATACAACCCTGGAGGCACTGCTAGGCCATATTGGAGATGACGTCAGTATCATTGGGATCCACGGCATGGGCGGCGTCGGCAAGACGACACTTTTGAAGAGACTCAACAATTATTTAGCAGAGAAGGAATTGGACAATCTGGATGTCATCATCTACCTCAACATACCGACTGAGTACAAAGTGGAGGAGATCCAGAAGTACCTCTTTGATCGATTGATGCTCAAGTGGCATGACGAGGATCCCCGGAGGAACAGAACTGGCTGCCTTTCCCGTGTGCTGAGCAAGCTGAAATTTTTATTGTTGCTGGACAACTTATGGAAGCCCTTGATCTACGAGGTCGTGGGAATTCCAGTTCCCCGGCCGCCTTCCAAGAGCAAGATCGTGTTTGCCACCCGCATGGAGGAGCTCTGCAGCCACATGGCAGCAGAGAAAACGATCAAACTGGACTGCTTATCAGAGGAGGAAGCTTGGGATCTGTTCAGACTCAATGCGAATATGGACCTTCCCAGCACCAATGCATTTGTACAGAATCTGGCGAGAGATTTAGTCCAACAGTGTGCTGGCTTGCCGGTGGCGCTCATCACCATGGCGCAAGCAATGGAGAGCAAAACGACGATCGATGAGTGGTGGGATGTTCTAGCCATCATGAAGGAGGCTCCGTTCCAGCTTCCAGAAATGGAGGAGCATGTCTACCATTCACTCAAACTCTCCTACGACCATCTAAGCGACACATTGCGAACCTGTGCATCCTACTTCGCTCTGATGCGAGAAGGCCGTTGGCTGAGCAAATTCTACGTTGCGGAGCTTTGGATCGGCGAAGGTTTCATCAATGACTTTGAGAGTTTGTCAGATGCTACAGACAAAGCATCATATCTGCTCGAAATGCTACATTCAGCGTCTCTGATACAAAGAATCGAAGGTGAGGTCTTCAAAATGCACCCTATGGTTCGCTCCATGATACTGTGGATGAAATGCAATTGTGGAAAGACAGAGAACAAATGGCTGATAAGAGATCAACATGGTCTTATAGAAGTACCTGGAGCTGAGAAGTGGAGAGTTGCTGAGAGGATAAATTTGGGCAGGAACGACATATCTCATCTTCCCGATGAGCCTCAGTGTCGTGACTTGATCTACTTGGATCTAGGAGACAATCATCCTCTCAAGAACATACCCAACAAATTTTTCTCCTACATGAGTCGTCTCAGAATTCTGGATCTGCGGAACACTTCCATAGAACAACTTCCACCAGGAATTGGCAATCTTTCCCTGCTCCAATTGCTTGATTTATCCTTTACCATGATTGCATCTCTACCGAGGGAGATTCAAGGTCTCGTGAACCTCAGATATTTAAAGTTGTTATCAGCTAAACATTTGAGAAGCATTCCTATAGATGTCATTTCTTGTCTTCACCAACTGCAATGGCTGGAAATGTACAACAGTTATAGTGGGTGGAGGGTGGCGAGAGCCCAACAATTGGACGGAGAGGGGATACTTCTTGATAAGGTAGAAGAAAGTTTGAAGAAATTGAAGGTTCTTGGCATTACTATGAGCTCAAAAATTGCTCTTCAAAGATTTTGTGAGTTGCAAAGGCTTGCAGCCGCTGTGCATTGGCTCCAGATTGAAGGTTGCGAAGGTTTGGTGAGTCTTGTTATTCCATCTACTTATTGTTTTGGAGAAAACATGCAAAAAATCTTGCAGATCAAACTCCATGCCATGATTGATCTTGAAGAGATAATCATTGGTGGTGATCTCCATGTACTCAATGCTCTGCGGTGCCTTGGAAAGCTTCAGCTCTCAGGTCTCCCGAAAGCTAAGATTATCTGCAAGAACAAATGTTTAGAGAATCTACATGAGTTGGAAATTGAAGATTGCAACGCAATTGATCGGCTAATAAAGTTGGAAGACAATGCACCTAATTCTACTGGGACTATTACAATCTTCCCTAGACTAAAAAAAATTATTCTTCGAAAGCTACCAGAGTTGGAGAGTTTGAGCGATGGAGATCTAGTAATAGCATTTCCTTCTTTGAAGACCATGGAAGTGAAGAATTGTCCCAAGCTAAAGAAGCTGACATTGGTTGCTGAAAACTTGACAGAGATCCAATGTGACAAAGAATGGCAAGATGAGCTAGATTGGTCAGATGAAAGAACATTGTCCTTCCGGGAACTCTTTGAATAATCGTAGCAAGTGAATCGAAGAAACATTGTCTAAATTGGTGAGTTTTTTTTGTTAGTTGCTTTGTGCTTTTGATAAACTATATCTGCATGACTAATAGTCTAGTAACACTTGCTAATAGAATCTATCACAATCTTTGAATCACACAAATTTTCTTCACCTATTTGTATAAATCTGTCACATACTTCGTAGAGATTTGAATGAACCAAGCTTCTAAATACAATTTGTTCCTTAAAACAACTCTGCCTTTACTTGTCATAATTGATTTACAGATTGTGAAACATGATAAATCTTCATCTCTATGTTGTAAAACTGCATTAGTATCTTGTGTATAAGAAATACTGTGAGGTAAAAGTATTAGTCTCATATCAATTGGATGTGTCATAATAGATGAAATATTTCTTCAATAATGTCTAGTTCTTTCTTTAATTGTCTTCCCTATGATAAACAAACAAAAACAAGCTGCAATCTTTTATAATGACTTACAATTATTGTATTATCCCTTAGAATGCTATAATTGGACTCTAGTTTTTTATTTTAATGTGTAATTTTTTTAGCATAAATATGCTTATGCAGCCCGTTACAGTTCATTGTGCAGTATGTTAGTATGTTGTGGTGATGTCTAGCTTTTGATCATTGCAGTTCTCTCTTGAAGTTCTTGAAGACAGTGTTTCTTATCGCTTTGAAGTACTTTTGGTTTTGTTGGTTTGTGTGTGTTGGGAAAGATAACCTGGGGAGTTCAGATACAGGCTATTTTCTAGAGAGTTATGGGAATAAACTTTGCGCTGGAGTGACTTCTATGATGCTGGAGATTCCAAAAACTTGAAGCAGTGGAAGTTTCTTGTATTCCGATTCTCGTTCAAGCTTCTATATCCACCCGATGTTGGGTTGTTTAGTTGATGTGGTTTTAGTTTTTACACTTTGACATTATGAAAGTCTTTTTTATCTGACTGTCCTTTGCATTTAGTGGTGAAAGATTTTTTAAAAGCGAATTGTTCTTTTTTGTTGCTACAATTTATTCTCTTAGGTGTAATATGCATGAAATTTAGAACTTGCTTTGCTCTTTTCAAAATTACAATGTCATATGTGTGCATGAATATAATGAAGGATATCTCACACATTGCCTTGCTATTGTTACCTGATACATAAAATGTGCAGTAATTAAGCTTGGATTGTGAAGGTTCAGTTCTTGGTTCTGTTTGGCGTATTTTGAAGGTAGGAAAGTTTGATCTTGGTTAGGTGTGCAGCTGATAAAGAATAAAAAAACAGTGATCCTAGGAGTTTAGTATCAAATTGGAATTTTGTGCCAAGTTTTCTCACAAACTCCCTGGATAGTAATTAAGCCAAGTTGAATACTTAATTTGCAATGTATTGATGTTTCATCCTTCCCATGGAACTCATTCTTGATTGGCTCAAAAGCCTAAGAAGGAAGGAGTATGAAGTTTGACGTCCGAAACTGAAATGCGAGAGCTGTGACTTTGGAACTAGTGCCAACTTTATTGTAGGAAGAAAACATGAAGAAACTGCTTAGTGCCAATTTTTCCGAGCTATTCCTGACCAGCAACAATTGTGATCTAAGCTCCTATCATTTTGTAGTGCTAAATGACAACTCTTTCCAGCTAAAGTCTTCACAATTTGAGTTGAATTACATTGAATTTCAGAGTATGAATATGAAATCTTGAAATTCAGAATTCAGAAATCAGTTATATTTCTTGGATTTCTTCTTGATTCTGAATTTGAATTCTAAATCTTTGAAAAGCATTCAGTCGGTCGAACTGTTGGGGAGTCAAATCCCTCATCTTCAAGGGATTATAAATAAGAACTTGTTTTAGGAAGATGTCTGAAAGTGGGGAAAAAAAATAAGACTTTCACCAAAAATGGCTCAACGCAAGTATGAGTTGTGAAATGAAGATGATATTCAGTATGGTGCTTAGAATTTCTGCAAATTCGAGATTGATACGAGAAATTCAGACATCTTGGCAGATTTTCACTAATGAAACAGGAACCAAAATTCAACCAATAAAAGAATGAATGTATCAGCTTCAACATGCTGTGTACCAAGTTCTCCTTGTAATTTCTTATCAGTGGACATTTCAAGTACAGATTTTGGTCCTTCAAGGTGATTTTGTGTTTTACCTTAGCTTCTTTAAATCTGAGGGTTTGGTCCTAATTTCTAAAATCCTGAAACTGAATTCTTAATGCAGCAGTTCTTCATAACTCTTTGTCTTCCCATTCTTATGCAAGCGCAAAACCAAACTTAGTAGAATCAGAGGAAGAGTGGCTGAATTGCAAACCTCAAACATTTTTTTAATTAATTTTTTTTACTTAATACTGTGTAATCCAATGCATAAATCACAAAGTCAAAATTTTATTGTCATAATCGAAAGCTTATAATAAATATAAACAAAAAAAAAATCCAAAAAAAGGGAAAATGCACGTTGTCGCGGACGAGTCCGCAGCAAACTCATCCTCAACATATATAATCTGTATATATCTTTTGGTTATTCTAGGATCCTACTGTGCACCATAAATGTAGAGTCTTATTATTAAATTTAGCTATATCTAATAGTTCATTTATCTTTGTTTAATAAATTAAACAAATAAATTTAAATTAATTCATAAAAAATGCTTTACTTTTAAAAAAAAGGGACAAAATTCAAAAGGACACTTTTTTCCTCCAAATCATTAAAACGATACCCTACTTTAATTTTTTTTATCAAAAATACTCTACTCTACTATTCAATTATAATTACTTAACTATCGTACTCATGTATAATTATTCAATTATTCTAGAATACTTTTCATTAATGTTATGTACTGTTTAAATTAGGGCATCTCAACCATTTTCAATATCCTAGGTAAAAGATATTTATATTTTTAATTATTTTTTAAAAATTAGTATTAATTTTAATATATATAATTTAATATTCTAATTTTTTTTAATGTAAAATTAATAATTAAATTTTTATATTTAAAATTTGATAATAATTTTTTTAATTGTTAAAATTATTAAACTATTTAATCTTTCGAGATATTATTAAACATAAATAAGTCAGATTTTATTAATTCTAATTTTAAAAAATTTCTTTTTGTTGAATATATAGTAATAGGTATTGTTAGTAGATTAAGTTATTTATTTAGTGGGAAAATAATTTAATTCTTTTATGTTTATTATTTCAATGGTTATTTTTAATTCAAAAGTTATTATTTTTTTTTACTTTTAATATAAACCATATATTAGATAATATAGAATTGTTAACCCATGGCCGGGTTTAGGCATAGGCCATTGGCCTATGCCTAGGGCCCCAATTTTTATTGGGGCCCATTATTTTTTAATATATTAAATACATTTTTTAAAAACGGAAAGAATAGGACTCACGGGATATAAAATTTACATAATCTCATTCTCTAAACATTAGGGTTATTATTTTTAATATTAAATATATTTTCATATTTGTTTTTTTTAAAACATTATGATAAAAGATTTGTAAAATTTCATTCTCTAGACATTTTTTCATTCTAGCTTTTTAACATTTTAAATTTATTTTTAATTATGGTTGTTATTTTATAAGATCTGATTTATTTCTCTTCAATATCTCTCAATCTTAACTTTATCTCACTATGTTTCTACGCTTTATCCTCTAATCAATAAGAACATAAATTAGATTTTTTTTATATTTTATTCAAACAATGGAAAATAAAATTGCTAGTTTTTTTTTAGTTTTTCCTCTTCCCATTTTCTAACTCTCCCTCTATGTACTTCTCTCGCTTGTTAAGATTAGGAAAGAGAAACCACACCTAACGTTGTCACGTTGATCCAATTGATGTTATTATGTTTCTTGCTTGATTAAGTTCATATGCAGATGCATTCTTTCATATTGTGTCCGATCGAAATGGAGGGTTTTATTATTCTTGAGTAATAGCGAATTAGATACCTTTGTCATTTAGCTTCTTGGATAGATTTCAAGTATAACTTTTATTTAGATGTATTTATAGTTATAAATATTTTAATTTCTACTTTGTCTCTATTCTATCATTTACAACGTAATTCCTGTAGGTGATGAAAAATATGGTTTTTTTTTTTTATTCTTTGCCTAAATAAACTTGCATTTAGTTCTTGTAAATAATAATGGTTTGTTTGGTTTCACTGCTATTTTCATTTTCTATATATTGTATTGAGTTTTATCATTTTGTAGGTGTGTTTTTTTTTCGTGCTTTAGGATGATGATGAATTGAGAATGCAAGCATGATTCTTTCTATTGTCATCGCATTTCTTTGTTTTTATTTTCTCAATTTTATTTCTTTTTTAATGATTATTTTTACTGTCTTTCATTTAAGTAATTAGAGATACTTTTATTTATCTGCTTAAAGTGTATTATTATATCAAATAATTGTTTAATATTGTAAAACTTATACTTCTTTGAATTAGCTTATCAAAACTAGAATATGAAATTTTAATTAAAATTTTATATTTAAAAAGTCTGAAAATTAAATTTTATATAAACATTTATTTTTAAAAAATAATATTTTAATTTTTTTAAATTCATCATTTTCGATCTTAAATCCAAATCTATTTTGTCAGTCTCAAGTCCAAATAAAAAAAAAAAAGTCAGGAAATTTTTTTCACCAATGTCATCAAAGGCCTAATTTTTTTTTTTCACCTAGGGCCTCAAATAAGCTTGAGTCGGCCGTGTGTTAACCTACGGAACGCTACAAACTGCTCGCGTAGAGGATCACGTGGAGGATCCCATCACTTTTTTCCTACCTCACATTTTTTCTCTTATTTTTATTTGCGTCACTTTGTCTCCTCCTCCTTTTCTCCGCCGCAGAAGCCCTCCCTCACCAACTCCCTCCCTCGCCGAAGCCCTCGCTTTCTCTCCTTCTCCTTTCCTCCGACCTTCGCCGCCGAAGTCCTCACTTTCTCTCCTCCTTTCCTCCGCTGCCCTAGAAAAAAATTTAAAGATTAAATTATAGAAGTTAAAAAAAATTAAAATACAAAAAATTTAAGTTCACAGATGTATAATATTTAGAGCTTATGATTTAAAAATATTTTGATTATAAAATCATAAAGAAAAAGGAAAATAAAAAAGTTACTATTAATAGAGGCGCCTGCATAACTTCCAGGTGTGTCCATCGAGCTCGGATACTCTAGACCAGGGATCCCTAGTCCATCCCTGGTCCAGAGGATCCGAGCTGGCATCCATCGGGCAATTGTGGCCTTGTGGGTTAGTTGACCGGCAAATCAAGCCTATATATATTCAGAATTTTAAACATGATCAATTAAGAAATAATAAATATAATTAGAAGTTATAATATATTTGCTACTTGATTTTCTTTTTGTTAAATTTAGCTATATTTTTTAAATGCAATGTGATTTTAAATCCATTAAAATATTTTTTTATCTTTATTCAATTAATAGTTCATTTATCATTACGTAATGTTTTAAAAATATATTTATATTAATTCATAAAAAATTTGCTTTGCTTATATTCCCAAAAGAGCAAAAGTATAAAAAACCTTTTTTCTTCCAAATCATCAGTAAGACGCTGTGTTGTAAATTATATTCAAGACAGAATATAATTGCACCAAAAATAACAGTAAGATAAATTGATGAATTTAAAGTAGAAATTAAGAAACTGTTATCTGGTTGAGCGCCGGCGTGCCGACTGTCCTTAGAGAATTTATTGTCGTCCCACGGTGCAAATGCTCTCCGGCAAAATTCCCCCAAGATTCGACAACCACTTGCAGTGCTAGTAGGTGCACTCCAAAACTAACACTGCCACACGGACTCAACCTCAGATCGCCAACAGCAAAGCCTCAGGACACTTTAAAAGAAATCACAAGCGAAAAGAGAGAAAATTGCAGTTACCCAAGACTAACCTTCACAGCCCTTTTATAGACCCGAAGAAGCAAGGAAGCAACGCCTCACACTGAGGCGTCGTAACTGCTTCGCACAGAGACATTATAACCTGTAACGCCCGCACCCGTAGGCTAATCTAAGGGCGGCGCTACGTTGCTAAATCATACGTAACAATCATGATACATTTTTTTTCTTTTTAAACATACATAGTGCGGAAACATAATCATGTTAATCATGCTTGTAAAATGATCTACGTAGGATAGATTAACTTGACCTTGCATAAAATCATCATTTTATAACTTGAAATAGCAAAACTGGAAGGGATACTCGGCCTGGGTTGGAACACGCCCGTGTTCCCTTGGAACACGGCCGTGTTGGCCGCTGTTAGAAAACGCCACTTACAACACGGGCGTGTCCTCTCGGAGCACGGCCGTGTTGTTTGCTGAGTGAATGCACACATTTCGGCCAGGATTGGAACACGCCCGTGTTCCCTTGGAACACGCCCGTGTTTCCTGCTGGATCCTGCCGAATTCACAAGGTTTTCACATGTAGACAATGGTAACTTAAGGGTTCTATATCAACATATATCATAAGATTTCTAAAGCTAAAAACATGAACATACCCCTAGTTAAGCCAAAGCCTCATTTATTACCTCTTTTGATCTAATTACGAAACTACGCTTGAGCATGTTCATGAGTTAGAAAACCAAAAACATAATCATAGGAGGTTAACCAACTAAATAACATTTTTCAAGTGATAAAGAAGACATTTCATATCCATCATGCATCAATTCTAAGTTCGACGATATCAAACGAAACATAAACATAAACATAAATGTGTATTCCGTGAACTAAAACATGAGCATAATCATAACATAAAAGTCCAAACGCATGGTGTTTAATTGATCTTCTTGCTTCTACGGCAC
>JBAMIB010000047.1:3787053-3801423 GCA_037177415.1 Kaempferia rotunda | reverse complement strand
TATAATGTTTCATGAGTTCTTAGAAGGGGGATTCATACTCGACAAAAAAAAAAAAAAAAAAAAATATATATATATATATATATATATATATATATATACAGTATTTAACCTTCCCCTGAGGTTTGGTATGATCAGATTAACTCCCTACAACCCAACATGCACTAAGATTTTGCCCCACAGATTTATCCTGCGTCACAAGATCGCCCAATATATAATTAAGAGGTGATGGATTTCTTATCTGAATTAATTAACAAATTAATCACAAGGCAGACGTCGGCACATCTGTCATGGAGGAGGAGCAGCAAGTCTTGCAGCGAGAAGGCCGTGAATGAAGAAGGTGGAAAGAGCCTGCACTGCAATGCATGTTTACTATACGTGTCGGATTTTGGTATGTGCCAATTAAGGAGTCCCTCCTCTGCCTTTTGGCCTTCCTTTCCCCCTCTAATTGTCTTAAGCCATGTCATGTGTTACTCTCCGGCTGAGAGCTAGAGCTAGAGCTAGAGCTAGATGTGATGGACAAGACACGTCGCGAGTCGCGACTGTGATAAATAAAGGACGGCACCGAATCCGTTTGACTTTATTTACTCCCTTCTCTGCCATTCGTCTCTGTTTTCATTCTATATAAACCATAAACACAGTTCATCCTCCTCGATCTCCTATCAGATAGTACTTGCTTAATTGCTCCCTTTAACTTCAACCTCTCCTTAATCCTTATCTATCTTTTCTTCTCATTTCCCCAAACCAGCTTTTCTTGCTCTAGTTGAGCCTTTACGGCCGGTGCTGTTTATTGAGATGGGGAGAGCACCTTGTTGCGACAAAGAAGGTCTGAAGAAAGGTCCATGGACGCCGGAAGAGGACCAGAAGCTCGTCGACTACATACAGAAGCACGGACAAGGAAACTGGAGATCTCTTCCTAAGAAAGCTGGTATGTTTGTATGTATGTATGCATGCATGTAGCTACTTCAGAAACCGGATAAATTGTTGACTAATTCATGGGTGCTTGCTTAATTCATAGAGCTCGCAAGGTGTGGCAAGAGTTGCCGGCTCCGGTGGACGAACTACCTCCGGCCGGACATCAAGCGAGGAAGGTTCTCCTTTGAAGAGGAAGAGACCATCATTCAGCTGCACAGTGTGTTGGGCAACAAGTAAGAGTCAACTTAAGAAATTTAAAAGGAAGATAAGATAATTAAAGCAAGGATATATATATTTACCGTAATTGCTTTTGATTTCTCTTCTTCAGATGGTCGGCGATTGCGGCGCGTTTACCGGGAAGAACGGACAACGAGATCAAGAACTACTGGAACACGCACATCCGGAAGAGGCTGCTGAGGATGGGAATCGATCCGGTGACTCACGCTCCTCGGCTCGATCTCCTTGATCTCTCCTCGCTCCTCTCTTCCTCTTTCTGCAACCCGTCGTTGCCCCCCTCGCAGCTCGACTTGTCGAGGCTATTGGCTGGCCTCGACGGCGAACTCCTCTTGATGGCCACCAACCTCCTTTCGTCTCAGTATCAGAATCCCAACCTTGCGGTCGGTGGTCAAGGCCTGTCGCACCAGGATCAGCAACAACTGCTTCAATTTCCAGCTCAACAGACCTTCGACGAGACTCAATGGATGCAGAGCGCTAACGCGAGCCAGTTACAGTCCGATGTGATCACGCTGCCGCAGACTTACATTGGAAATAATTTGATGCATGAGCCATCCTCGTTGACGGCATGGGTCAACGGCGGCGGCGCCTCCTGCGTAGACGGTGGCGGAGGGAACTACAACTTGATGTCGGTTTGGTCGACGCCGGCGTCGTCGAGCCTGACGCCGCTGAACTCGCCGTCGACGACGACCCACGTGAACAGCAGCACGGAAGACGAGATGGAGAGCTACTGCAGCAGCCTCTTCCAGTTCCGAACCCCTGCTGACATCAGCAACCACGTCATGTAAACCAGATTATGTCGATTATTTTTCTTTTTCTTTTTCTTTTTTCCTAGCTGAGAACGAACTGAATGACTAGTGCACTACAGTGTCTGGTATCTCAGCCGTATTCATATGATGTCTCATGTGTTGATATATATGAACAATCATGTTTTGGCGAAAAGAAAAAGAAAATTGTCTTATTAATGTTGTCAATTCAAACACAATTCTATTATCCTTATTAAAAGTGCAGATTTAAAGCATTGTTTTAAACATAAAAGTGTGTGATTAAATTACTATATATATAATATGGTTAGTAGCTAGAGTTGTTTTTATATTCATAGCTCTTGTTGCATCCAGTGCAACACTTTAATTAATAATTCTACTGGTCACTCTTACAACAGTGCTATATTCTTCTCACATATATATCTCAATTACAACAGCACTTCCTAAAATCTAACATTTGTCCAAAAGATTACAATTTAATAACTCAGGTTGATTTTCATTTAGTTTATTATCAAATTCGCTCGTCTTATTTTTTTTCAAATTAATATAAAACATTCTATATATATCCACCTAAATGAAATCATCAAAATACTATAATTAAATATAATCATAAACGAAACATTGTCCCTCTCCAGAATATTTAATTATCTGCTGCAACATCTCTCACTTAGAGCGTTGACATCCATATGAGTGAATCGTGTTCAAGATTGATGGACGGGTCCTGCACCGTGAGTGTGTGGTCCCAAGTGAGACTACTGTGGTTTAACGTCCCCGTTAATTCATCTTTAACAGGAGGTAAATTAAAAATCATTACTAATTATTAATATAAATAATCAAGATATAAAGTAGGTATATACTCGGTGTTAAATTTCAACCTCAAAATTTGATATAGTAATCTTACATATCTTAGATCATCTCTAACTCATAACACTATATTTGATATTATTTTTATACTAAAATGATATAATTTTAACACTAAATATAATTTCAGCTTCAATCCATCCGTACCATATTATATTAAAAAAATATATTCTTTAAAATATTCTTTATACTATGATGATGTGAATAAAATTAATAAATAAAATTATATAATAAAACTCTCTTTAATATTAAATATGATGATGTAAATAGGATAATATCAAATATAATATCATATTATTCATATCACTATATTTAATATGGAATTTAGTATTGTATTAGTGTATTTTAGTGTTAATTCATCTTTAAATTTGATGTTTTGATGATTGATTAAAAATGCTCTTAACCATCCGCCTTAAGCATTGCCACACCCACGTGAGACTCAGATGTACTACTCGATGGGACTTTGTCCGATTTCACCGTTCATGTTGGCATCGTCGGACGCGTGGCCGACGATGTGGACGGCTCCGATTCTTTCACGTGACGATGATTGTCTCAATTATTGATACTGATTGGACTTTAACATCACGTAACGCGAGCGTTGACAAAATGTTTTTATCTTTTTTTTTTCCTCTTTGTTTTTTTGGTGATTTTAATTTTCTTTTGTGTTACGCTAAAGTTAGTGTTTGCGGTGTCAAACAAGTCGGTTTACGAGATGATCTATATTACTCAAAAAGTCCAAACAATCCAAGAGTTAATGGTATTTCGAAAAATCAAATAATATTTTCAAAAAGGAGTTTTTAGATCTTTTGCGCTTGGATTATTCATTCGTACCAGATTAGTGGATCAAATCAAAGGCTTCTCTCAGAAGAAGTAGAAGAAGAAGAGTGAGCGGTTGTATTCCCATCAGCCTGAAGAAAACAAGGACGATCGAGCTTTCCCCGATGTGAATTGTGATATATATTTTCCACCCTGAAATTCTTAATTATAATTCGCATAATTTTTACATCACCAGCACATCACCGAGACGTAGAATTAAGAGAAGGGAGCGATCTGGAGCAGCTTTTGCCTTTTGGTCGGCGACGTCTCCTTCAAGCAACTTTGTGTTTTTCTCTCGCCGGCCGTGGACGACACTTTCAGAGCCCCATTTTTAGTGGGGTTGAGTTCATACTGTTTAGTTTCCATCATTTTCATCGTCTTGTCGTTCGACGGCCGACAACAAAGAAAAGCCCAATTTTGTTGCATGTGCAGGTCGCTGTTAGAGTGAATGAGTGGCTTTGCACAGGTCTGACTTAGTTTGGTCTCTGGACCTTGAAGCCTCACCGTGTATTTGGAGTAGACATTTACTTTACCTTGCAAAGTTGTGCTACTGATGTGAATTAAAAAAATAATTTATGCCGTATTAAAAAAGAGTCAAACTTGGAAGATACAAATTTTTCAAAAAAAAAAAAAAAAGAGATTAGGAATAGTCTTATTCCTTCGTATAATATTACTCATTCAGTTACACAGTTTTAGCAACCTTTCAACTACACATTTATGCAATATTATCTGAACCAACGCATTCAATTCAGGCCTCCCACTTGCATTGAAAAAAAAAATCATTAACAAATGTATGTAGCTTTCACCTATTAATACAACATTTATAGTTTCAAAACAGTCAATTTATTTATGTTAATGGATGAACAACAACTAAGTAGCATAGGCTCTGTATTTTGAAGTCTAATTTACAAGTTAGCTATTTGTTCTGCACCACTCTGTAGTTCAAGATCAAATCTTCTGGCTTCTTCCATATATACGCTCGAACTGTGGCCAAACTCATTTCAGGTAAGAGCACCTGCACTCATCAAAAGAGTAGAAAATGATCAGAGAAACGGAAGAAGAAAAAAGGCATTTACATACTGAAATATGAAAGTTAACACAAAAATAAACATAAGGCTTTGTGGAACTTTACCTGGTTGTTGCATAAGATTTCGATGCTTGGCTTTATCTTTTGCCAGGCCTTCATCCCTGATCGTAGTGAGACATCTCCAAGTGAAGAAAGTTGAGACTGTCCTGTGCTCATTCCCAAACCAGATGACCCATCGGAGCTTCCACCATCCAATGGTTTATCAAGAACCATCTTTTCCAATACATAGTTTATTACCTGTAAAATGATATAATGCAAAGAAGTTATTAGGACAACCAACATGTAACTATAAATATCTCATAGATGTTTGTATGACAAAGTTTAAGGCGGCTTTAGATGGAAAATTTCACAATTAAGTAGTTAGAAATTAATGGCTAGTTGTAGAGTGTGTTAAAATTGCAATATGCAAAACAATTGACATAACATGAATCAAACAGAAACAATGTCCACTATCCTAACTTTTGCAACAAATTGCATATTTTTTAATATGTAATGTATTAATTAGCTGCATTTTAACTTGAAAGGAAATTTTAGGTAAAAAATGGATCCTAGTAGAAAGTTATGATTTCGTGAATATAGGAGTGACTGTCATGCACACAAGCTCCAGCTCAGAGCCTACACCACGTATTAGATTACAGAAACATCATGCACAAAACATTATAGTAGCATGCCTCATACAGCAATCATGTGTTATTGAAGTGCGACAAAGATTAACTACTTAAAACTATAACTTACTTTGTTAATCCTCAATATCCGAGGCGCACTCAATTTGCCTTGTGTTATTATTTGCACATTTGAACCTTCACAAGCTTGCAAATGAAAGCTACATCTAATAATGAAGAACAAAAGAAATTCAGGGATAAAAAGTAATAGAGATAAACAAAATAACCTACAAATTATCTCATGCATATATATAACTGATCTGCAAAGGAAGATAAATATAGAACTTTGGAGGTCAAACAATAATAACAACAATAACTAAGCATTATTCCATTAGGTGGGGCCGACTATATTGATTCTTGTACACCATTGGGTTCTATCCCCTATTATCATCATCTATACTTAAATAAATTGTATCTTGTTTTATCATTGCTAATCAAGTCCTTTTTGGTCTTCTTCATTTGATGTGTGTTTGTCATAGTTTCACGTCATCTAACGGAACATTTATTAGTCATCTAAGTACATGCCCGTATCTATCTTAAACTTGTCTCTTGGAGTTTTTTCTCAATAGATGCAACTCCGATTTTCTCTCGAATGTCTTCATTTCTTATTTTGTCCCTCCTCGTATGTCCACAAATCCACCTTAACATCATCATCTCTGCAACTCTTATTTTCTGCCCATGCACTCGAATTATAGCACAACATTCATCTACATATACCACAGTAGATTTAACTGTGATTTTGTAGAACTTTCCTTCAATTTTAGAAGTGCTTATGATCACATAAAATATCCGACGCTCTCCTCCATTTCAACCATCCTACTTGTATTCTATATAAGATATCTTTCAATCTCTTCATCATTTTACAAAAATGATCCTAAATATTTAAAGCTCTCAATTCTAAGTAACTGGGCATCTCCTATTTTAATAAATGTCTTATTACGTCTAATATTACTAAACTTAAATTTCATATATTCTGTCGTTATTCTACAAAGCCTAAACTTTTCTCTTCTAGTATTTTCAGCCAAGATTCTAGTTTAGCATTTATTCCTTCGTGAGTTTCATCTACCAAAATAATATTATCTATAAACAACATGCACCACGATCATGTGTCGAATGTGCAGTAAAAGAAATGTATGGCAAAGTACGAGGTAAATGTAGTAGTTAAAATGCAGCCTTTTTATCAAGAGAATTTAACTTATGTGATAATGAGAAATTTGACTATAGCTTGCCAACAGTAAATAGTCACATAGGAGAATAGCTACTTTGATTGTCATATTGTCTCATGTTCTTCAGATATGCAACTTCTACAACTTAGTGGTTTGGAGAGGGAAACCAAGCCTCCTTTAGTTCTTCAACTTAGAAAGAGAATCAAACATAAAAAAAAACTAACTGCAGAGCAATATATTTAACTACGATTGGGAGGAAAGAAGAAAAGTCAAACTTACAATGCATGAACATATATTTAAGCAAATAGAAGAAATTTAATGGGATAGAAAAGTGGAAAAGAATGAAAATTTTGTAAGCAGAAGATAGAAGAAAAGTATGTGTTACTTTGTGTTTTCTCTTGCAGGTAATCGGCCATTTAAAACACATTCAATACACCACCAAGGAAGATCCTTCTCATCTTCTGTTCCATCTAAATCTGTGATCTTCTTTCTCCAAGGACCTCCATGTGAACCCTCTGTAACTATCGATGGAGGTGAAACTGTTGAAAATTCAAAAGAAGGGAGGGCAGAGAAATTGCTGTTGTCTGAACCATCATCCACCTCAATTTTCGAGTGTGGATGATTTCTGACAATATCATGTGTAGATGCAACATCTCCATTTGATGAAGTGTGTGGCCCAGATCTATGCCTTCTTTTAGCCATCCAGTGGACCAACAAACCACGAAGTGTCTCTTGAGCTAGGTTTATCTGGAAAATTCAAACATGAGATAAGCCCAATAGGATGCAAAATTGAAAAAAGACATACTTAGGTGACTGCAAACTTTATATCAGCTGTCCACCGTTTAGCATATACACATCTAATCTATTAGATCTAAGTCGCTCTATTTCATAGATATCAAGCAATAATTTCCATTCAGCACAAAGTGGTTGCTTTGAGAACCTAAAGTTAGTTTCAAAAATACAAAAAAATGGTTAAATGTTTTACCTTGAGATCCTCTGGCGCTCCTGCCATATTCAAGTCCACGGCATACATCTCAGCAGAAAAGCATTGAGGAGTATCCAAATGGACAGACAAACTTCCAAGCCGTGTGTCCATTGTAAACCATGCAGGTATACTCACCTTTAAAGAATAAACATCAAAAGGTTTCTTAGATGCTGAAGATTAACATGAGAAAATGAACAGTGACATCAAACATGATCCATGCGTGAAAATGTACCATTTCAAATAGCTCTTCCTTCTTTTCGTCAAAAGACACCTGCTGAGTGTGGAAAAATTGCAGAATAGTTTAGATATATTTCCTGTCAGCGTACTATAGCCACAAAAATATGTTCTCAAACCATCCATACAACATATGGTATATTAACTTTAAGAATGAAAGAACCTTGCCATAGTCCTCAATCACAACACCCTTGGTAATCTCCCACAATTTTACAGAACCTACTGTATCCTGCAAGAATATGTTACAAGCTTGCAAAGTTAAAATGGAGACATAAAAGTAAACCAACCAACAGAATAATTAAAACCAAGAGTACAAAGAAAATTTATAAGACAGGACATCATATTCACCTTGGTCATCACATGTCTTCTGTTATTCAAGATTTCATATTTTACAATTCCTGGGATTCCAGAAATGGTGAAAGATGGTTCTTTGTATACAGGTACCTACAAAAGGAAGGGTTTATTCAGATCTTTCATAAAGATAATTAACCTCCAAAGAATGGGACCAATAGTTAAGTACAATTCTCGGGAATTAATTCCAAAAAATTGAAGTAGGGACTTAAATATACGGTAACACAATCAGTACCAGAGACTATTGGACTGAGAAGAACCTAACTCATAGAAGTTTATGGAAATTACAACTTACAGGGGCTGATCCTTCTAAAGAAGCTCTTGCCCTTGTGAACGACAAATTTCCTGCTAAAAAAGAACCACCTCTTTCAAGAACTTTTTGTGGATTCCGTCCTTCAGCTGGCAACCTATGTACAGATGAATCTGTAGTTGCAATCCATATACTATCATCTTGTAATGCCATCTGTAAAATAGGGTGTTCTTCTTTTGTGTAAAGTAAAAGGCTTTCTCTGGTAGACAAGTCTGTCAGGTACAACTAATAAAAACAGAATCAAACAACATGTGCAGATTAGGGAACAGATAAATCTATCTTTATAAAGGACAGGCGAGGAGAATTACTATACTTACAGATTGGTCTCTCCCACCACTATAAACATGCGTGAATGCTGGATTACTAGCAAGAGCCCATACAGAATCAGTATGGACAGCATAAGAATGCACACAACGTTGCTGACCAAGATCCCATAGACTACAGAAAACAACAAAGGCTAACTAAGGATAAAGCACAATAATTTATTGATAGATAATCCATGAATTAAAAAAACAATGAAATGAGTTTGATGCTTGAAATCCAAACCGAATTGTAAGAGTGTTTAGAATGAGGATATTTCTACCGGATCATTGAATCAGATGACCCTGATAGGCAGAACCTGCAATGAAGATTAATAAACAATTTTTCATAATTGATGGTAAACAATAATTCTTGAAACAAGAGAGTAACATCAAGTGTCTCCAATTACACAAAAAAAAAGGTTTAAAACTAGTTGGAAGTTTGGCTACTAAAGTGAAATAGATTCAGAACTTTTTACAAATTCCAGAAAAAGAGAGTTTCCTTGCTTTGCAATAGCATGAATAATTGGACTCATGGAGAAGCCAAGTATCATAGACCCAATTTGACATTGGTATAGTTTAAGAAAATCTAGAAGAAAATACCAGCAGAAACGTATTAATGCATATTCTAGTTAATGTTGGATGAAACATTCACAAAAATCCAACTGAAATGCATAAATAGATCATAACACCAGAGCAAAAGGATGAGAAACATAATTTTGTTGGTCTTAGCAGAGGGAAAAAAGTATACACCTTCCCGTGGAATCGAGAAGCAAAGCCCTGATGTTGTCAGTATGCCCTCTAAGCTTCAAAACTTTTGAACCAGATCTTGAGTCCCAAACCCGTATAACCTATAGAAAATCAATAGGTAGGTAAATAAATATCACAATATTCACATTTGGAAAAGTCTCTTTTCCATGATTTAGATGTGGAATATGTGGATTTAGAATTTGAGCACCTTCTCAGTTCCACCAGAAACAAGCAAGGTCCCACTATCATTCATTGCTAAGGCATAAACTGACTCCTTATGGCCTTTGGCAGCAGTTGGACAATATCCACTAGACTGATTGTTATGAAAAGATATGTTGTTTCCCACATTGATGCCCCGTAGGCTTGACATTGGAGGTCCCACATGCCCATTGGAATGTTCATCTTCTTTTGAATCAACAGACTTTGCAACTGGAAGGAGAGCTGCATCAATGTCCCAGATGAAAACCTCCCCACCAAGCCCCGCAGAGGCAACTATATTGCTCTAACACAGTTAAAAGTAGAAAATGAATCAGATACTTCAATACGGGAGTATATGAAACAAAATTATATAAGATCCAATAGAAAACAAACTGAGCTACTTTCACAGTTAAAAAAAGTTAAATGCAATACATTTTTCTCAGCAGCAGCAAGACAAATGACATAGTCAGAATGTTGACGAAGAGTTCTAGTGCAAACACCATCAGACAAGGGGTTCCATATCTGTGGAAAAAAGAAAAGGACGAGTTAAAATAGACTAATCTCTCTGCATCAATAATAACCATTTCTAAATGAATAACCTTCAGGGTAGTGTCTGAAGAACATGAGACAAGGTTGCTACCAGCCATAACTGCATCATTAACCTGTATAACAGCTGCAGATTAAATAAAGGTAAAGTAAACTAAAATAACCCTATGAGATTTTGTTTAAATGCTGAAAGAGAATCTTGGTTAAATTGCTAATTGCATATGCAAATAGAAACTAGAGCTTTTACACAGATTTTGCATTACAGATCTACTAAGCTATTCCTACATCCTCACTGCAGATTTCAACAGTGATAAAGTATTTATATGATATACCTGAATTGACTTTATATACGCCAAAGGTATACTGATACCGCTACTGTTACATTAATTACTACGATAATAATCAAATCCACATGCCCCTGATGTATTAGGAATGATTGTACCAGTTATAAAACAAACTGACACATGAAAAGTCTACATAATATAGAATTCAATAAAATGCAAGTGAGATTAACTACACAGTTCCCTTTGGCAACAAATACCGCAGAGTATGTAGTCAAATTCTTGGTATTTACTTTTTTTATGAGGTTATCTTGGAGTAGTTACTCAGTTCATTATTTAATGCAACTAAAGGAATCTTAAGGACCAACAATGTTAGTATTGGTTTTATTGTTATTAAGCTAGCAAGTTTTCTACAGGAAAAGATGAGATAGATACGTTACAAGGAAAAACGAAAAACAAAGAAAGAACAATTAAGTTTAACGGAAAATACCCAATCAACATGGGACTCAAATGTAGCCGAATAGGTAACATCATTTTTGCTTAAAGCCCATCTTTTCAATGTCCCATCTCTGCTCCCCGTGAAAAGATAATCACAACCACCAGGAGTTGTGGAGTTTAGGACAGCCAAACAATTAATACCCGCACAATGCTGCATACAAATGCAATAATTTGAATGAAACAATATGTTTGATGTAAAAATACAAAATATATCATGGAACAGCAGATCAGGAACATCAAATACTAGTTGCAAGGACAACAAGAATCTAATGCAGACCTTCGTGCTATCTGCATCATTCAGTACATATGTCAAGCGTTTCTCCTTCCGAGGACGTGATGAATTGGAGGTGTTACCTGCACTGCCCACACGGTGCATTGCAGCTTCAAGCTTACCTGTAATATCTTTTCAATGTCTGATGAGATTATCACACTTCATAAAATTGCTAAGAAATATAGCATGAACATACTTGCACCTACTATAACATGTTCAGGAATGCTTATAATATTGCATAAAATGTGAAACCACATATCATCTTTGGTCAAAATACAACATGTCACACCAATATACTGCATCAACCATGATATTAATTTATTAAATCAAAAATGGAAATTTAGGGTCAGACATTATATACACCGCAATTTTCTGCAAGGCAATATATATACTTCTGATAATCATCATCTTCTTCATCAAGTTGGGCTGTCTCAATCATTTGGGAGCAGCTATGGTTTACATGAACCTTGTCCTTCCATTTTGAGTTCTATACAAAGCTATCTGACTAGTACCTTTAAAATCAATTATATCATTTCTTTTATTACATTAACTAATGTTTTCACTCTCTACCCTTTCCACTTTTTTCTAATAAGTTCAACTCTTACTAATGTTTTCATTGATCCTCCTCTGCCCTTTCCACCCTTTTCTATAACAGATACAACCCTTCTAACAATAAAGGAAACAGAAGGGGAGAAAGGAAATCTAATCTGTACAACTTTAAAAACTGATGCTAGATTAAGGATTAGGAGAAGACAATTGGATTCCATTCACACATCTTGATTCTTGCAGTTTAGAGGTTGTATTCAATATGAGAATTGTATGCACATAGCATTTACAATTTCCTGGTGACGAACGGACAATTGAAGTGTTGCAAAACAAACCACCCTCTTTTCTCCTTGTTTACATGTTCGTATTGTCATTAGAAGAAGAGGATAAGAACTAAACAAGGATTGATCCTTGTAAATCAGCTCACACAAAACCAGGAATAGAATCAACGTCAACGAATAATATTTACTAATCACTACCCTAAGATCTGCAGTAACAGAACCTAATGAAGTTCCATTCCTTTTCCTTAAAACTTCTTCTGAAGTCACTAACAATATTCTAGGATCGAGGAAGGATGATCCTTCCCACAAAATGATTATCAATTCTGATTTAAAGAGCACGACAACACACGTCGGTCCAAATCCCATATTCATAATAATTAAATCATGATTTAGGAGAAAAGGACCCTGCGGATCACCAAAACGCAAGGGCAGACTCACGTCGAAGAAAATGACGGGCGCTGTAAATCCAAACAAGACGAGGAGGGGCAGATCTTACCTGCACCGAGCAGGGTAGCTTCCGATCGTTTACTGCTCGCCGCAGAGCTCACTCGACGGGCTTGCTGCCGTTCTGCTGCAGAAAACCCTCGTCTACTTCCGAAGGAAGAAAGGGCGCCGGGAGAGACAGTCCGTCGGAGAGAGGAGAGAGTCCGAGATTGACTCGAGGTGAACCAACCGGGCCTGGCAATTCTTCTCCCACAACGCGGGGTGGGCCCAATTTGAAGAAAATCTGGCCCAAACCCAACGGAGCCCAGATCTAAACGAGAGCCCTTCATTGAGCATCAGCCCAATTTGCTATAATATTGTATTTTAATTAGGTCCTTTTATCAAAAACTTAAGATTAAGAGACAATTTAATTATTTGATTACAGTTTTGGCCTTAAATGGGGAGTGGATGAAATGAAATGAGTAACAAAGATAACAGATGATGAATGATACAAGAAGCTCATTGACCTAGATGATTATAATTTATAACTAAACATGCATTTTGTTCAATCTCTCAAAAATAAAATGTATATTGTTCATCTTCAAATATATATATATATATATATATACACATTTTTTTGGATTTTGAAGAAGATAAAGGGTTTCCTATTTTGCGTGTAAGACCATCTCCAGCCACAAATACCATTTTGGTGTATTTTTTACACCAATTTAGTGTCATTCCAGCACCAAATATTTTTCCAACTCCAACCAATACATAACATTTCCTACACTAAAATGAATATTCTATAAAATATTCTTTAATACATCTTATAATTTATTATTCAACATACATATTAATTTGTTAATTTTTTTATAATAATAATAATTATTAAAATTAATAATTTTATAGTACACAATAACTAATTTTTTGTTTATGTTATGTATGTTGGACTATATGTTATGTATTTTATGTTTATGTATTTTAAAATTTTAAATGTTTAATTATGTGTTTGTTATGAAATTATTAATATTATAAATTTTAAAATATTTATAAATTAAATAATATAATAAATATTTAAAATATTACTATTCATGTTAATAACTAATATAATTTTATAATAAACAAAATTTACATAATAAATTCAATTAAATAATATTAATTTATAATATTTAGGAATATTTTAATTATAAATTTAATATTATAATATATTAAAAAATAAAAAATATATTTAAAAAAATAAAAAATATTGCAGCACCATATTGGTACTGCACTATTCACTTGCACCATTTTGTTTCAAAAAATGGAAATTACATTGGAGAAACTTTGATACCCAAATGACACCAAAATAATGTAATTAAGCACCGGTTGTAGTTGCTCTCAGCGCATCCAGCAGCAGCAGCGAAATGAAAACACATAAACACTAGAAGAACCGAACAGCGAGTTCTTGGTGTTGGAGACCTGGATTCGAGTCTTCTTGTAGGAGTCAGTAGCCGTGATCGATATGGATATTGTTGGCGCCTTCCGTGATCGACCTCCTCCAATCCATGGGCGATTATCTTCCCCTTAATCCTAGTGGCAGCTAGCGGTGTAGGCCTCTTATTCTAAGGCGTCCAACATCTCTCAAAAGTCGGAGCTCGTAAATACTGGGTACGCCTTTACAACGTTAACATGCTATTTTTATTTCTATTATCCATTTATATTTCTTTTTGTCCTGAACGTGTTCCATAACATGAGTTCTTCGTAAGTTTTTACAAACATAACCCAGGGGACAACAACGTAAATGTGACTATATATTGATCGGGCATCTCAATTGTTTTGGAATCATTGCTATTGCTCGGACAAAATACAATCAATTGGATTACAAACATATATAAGTGCAAATGCATGGATCGATT
>JBAMIB010000047.1:3753069-3764428 GCA_037177415.1 Kaempferia rotunda | reverse complement strand
ATTCCAAAATTTTCAATATATTGTTAAATTAGTATGGTTTGGTATATTTTGATACGGTATATGGTATACCAAATTTTTGATATTTTCCAACCCCTAGTCGAGAGAGAATAATAAGGTCAATCTCACGACTCTCAAGTACCCATGAAATCAGAGAGAGAATAACTTAATCTATAACTATGTCCGATATTCCCGCGAAGAACTACCTGGACGGCATGAGTCAAACAGTCAACCGAAGGAGATGACGTGGAGGACGATGAGGAAGAGAGAGTAGGGACCCTGCGAGATTAACACGAGCATTAAAGAAACCCACCGGAAGAATTCCGGTAGAAACCCCTCCGACGCTCAAGTCAGAAAGAGAGGTAGTTGTGTGCGAGAAGTAAAGCTTGGAAGAAGAAAATTACCTAGTGTTTCTTGTCCCTTTTATAGATGAGTGCAGACCCCCCCTGATCGTGGCCATCTACGCCTTTATGATCGTGTGCTGGCAGTTGTTCCTGCTTTTATGAATGTGTCATAAAGGAAGAATATTCATTGTATTTGTTTCCTCAATTGCCTTTTCAATCATATTATCGAATAATTGATAATAAATATTTTCCTTAATAATATGATCTCTCCCCCTTTTTTAGCATTAATCTTCATCGGAATTCCCGGGGGAGGAGGATGTCTTTTATAGACTTTTCCTGATATGGTTACTAGGTTATCGACTAATACTTGCTCGAGGTGGTCTTGGGACTTTGTATGCCCGAGGTGATCTCGGGACTCTATGTGCCCGAGGTGGTCTCGGGACTCTGTATGCCCGAGGTGGTATCGGGACTTTGTATGCCCGAGGTGATCTTGAGCTCCACTTATCTGGAAGTTTTTCCAGATGCCCTTCGTTTCTTAACGCCCGGATCACTGAGGATAGAATCTGATCCGTTCTCCGATCAAGAGATGCAGTTGGCTCGTTATATATCCGCAGTAGAGCACTTTTAGTGGGTTGGATGTGTGTCAGGTCAGCTCTGGTCGGATCGCCTTCTATAGGATATAGTGGTTGCTGGGATCAATAGTTGTCAGGGTGGCTGGATCCTGATCTAGGATTTTTGTATGTGTGTGTGTGTGTGAATTAAGGGATGGTCCATAATGTAATTGTGATCGGATCGTGATCGCAATCCGACTGCAATTGCTTGCGATCTCCCTCTGGGTCCACCTTCCTACTCAAGTTGTAATTTGAATCTGGACAGGAGATCGGAGACCGTCCGGAGGTCACCCGCGATGGGCGGGTGGTCGGGCTGCCGAGCGGTGAGAGGGGCGAACTCCAGCAGCTTGTCCGAATACAAACTATAATTTAAATGAGAAGATAAACCTAAAGAGGAATCGCAAGTAACTACAATCGAGTTACGGTCACGATCCCACCACAATTACATAGTGGTACGTCCCCTCAATAAAAAAAAATGGACCGAAAGATCCCTGATCGTTGTCAGACCGAATAGCAAAAGGATTCCAATGAAGACCTTTGGCTTTGGCGACGGCGATTGCAAGATTGAAATAAGAATTTAAAGGGAGGCCAAGATCTACTTCTACAAGATTCTTCTGACACTTAAATCAAAATCTGGAGGGAATAGATGATGATAATGGAGTAAAAATTATAAATCTCACCGTTCAATAATGCTGTCGGTGTCACCATTATTTTTTTTTTCTTAATGAAAGGACATGAATTTTTTGTAACCGGCGCTATTGTAATTGCCATGTTTCTTTGCACTATTGTAACTATCGTGTCGTACTCGAGGTTTAGCTAGTTGGATTTAACTTGGATGCGACTCGGATTGAGCTCGGCTAACTTGACTCAAGTTTGATCGTGAATTGATTGACTCAACCCGAGTTCATTGATCAAGTCCTAGCTTGATTGACAAGAGCTAAAGTCAGAAGAGCTGGTCGACTGAATTTGAGTTCGTCTCGAACGGATCAAAATCCGCATTAACGGACTCATGAACTTACCACGCGATCCTTGTTGTCTCCGTCACATCAAAATCTAATGATCTTTGCAAAAGAATATATTATGGATTTAAAATGAGATTATATTTCATTTTGAAGGTGAGGAGTCACCTGTTGGTTTTAACATTGCTACAAGTATGGTGGAGTTTTAGTGATTGAGGTATTATCAACCACCTCAAACCTCTAACGAAAAAAAAATTGTATCATTCTAAAATCAAATCCTTTATTTAAAATGTTCTCAAACATTAAATTCTCTAGTTTGTGGTCCTTCATTTGCCATAACAATTACTAACTGAATGTCCAAGAAAAGGAAAAAATAAAGACAAAAATAAGAATCATTCATTGTTGGCAGACTTTATGGGCTCCAATCATTTTCTTATCCTTTTGAAATTCTACTAATTTTGTAACAAAAAAGGGGACAATTTACCAAACCACTAACTTTATTCTTAAAATGCACTATATATATATATATATATAAAATGAATTATTCATTGTTGGCAGACTTTATGGGCTCCAATCATTTTCTTATTCTTTTGAAATTCTACTAATTTTGTAATAAAAAAGAGGACAATTTACCAAACCACTAGTTTTATTCTTAAAATGCACTATATATATATATATATATATATATATCATGATTTTAGTCTGGGCGACATCGGTGGGCGTCGCTCGTGCGTGACAGTCAAGGGAGGATGCCCTCCATTCATGGCGCCACAGCTTCATTGTGGAGTTGTTTTCGGAAGAACAGCTCCACAATGAAGCTGTTTTTAAAAGAACATCTTCATTGTGTAGCTATTTTTTTTTTAAACCAGCCACTACATAGATGTTCTTCCAAGAACAGTTTCACAATGGAGCTATTTTTCTATCCACGGAGCTATATTTTAAAAAACAATTGTGTCTTGCATTCATGAGAAAGACTGCATGCAAAGAGTGGGATTAAAAAATTAAAATTATTACCGTGTCAGAATTTCACATCACCTATCGATCATAATCGACCACATAAGAGTGTGCATGCTAATGCTTATATATATATAATTTTTAATTTTTTTTACTTTAAGTTTTATCATTTAGGATTTTTCTTTTAAAATTTAGAGGTTGTACTATAATATTAAGTTTAAATCCTGCACACACGTCTACACCTTAACAATTTTTTTCATTGAATATTTTTTGTGTGCGCTTTTAATTCTAAAATCTAACTTCTAAAATTTTAAAGTAAAATTTATTATCATAATTTAGAGCTTAATAAAATAATAAATCCTACACTGGTTGCGACGATCGCACACTCCTGCCATCGATGAGAGGTGTGCTAAGGTAAAAAGTTATATATATACCTCTCATTTACTGTTTGTTAATTAATCAGCCACCATTGAGATTAAATCCTAATTAAATCAAACAATAAAGAAAAAACCCTTAGTAAGAAATCACAAAAAAATGTCTTCTTCAACAACTCCATATTTAATTAATTAGGTAAGACAGATATTCTTATTATTAGAAGTAAGCCATAATTAACGATATAATCATCACTCACTCGACAAGAATGTTAGACCTACCATATCCTAATCTAAATTGCTCTATACTTTTTTTTATTAAAAAAAAAATCTTATCATACTCCATTAATTTGTTGCATTTGCTATATAATTTGAAAAATACTAACTTCCCTTTTTTCATCATAGTCTTATTTTCCTATTCTCTATTTTATAATTCAATCAAAATAAATTTTACCATTTTTGTATTTATCATTAGTCTTTACATCTAAAAAAATTGTATTTTTTTTTCCTTTTAACTTTAAATTGTATTTTTAAAAAGTTAATTTTTTTTAAAAAAAAATACTAACAAAGCTCTTTAGCCTATAATGATTAATTATCTTAGAATTAAGATATCTTGCACTTCCTCGACACACTTTCCTGCATCCATCCGATACCTGCCTTGCGGTTGGAAAATATCGTGGGTCCAACATTTTGAACAATGCTGACCACCCAACGGTTTCGATCAGCTGTCTCGTCTACACAGCAGACACGGAACGGAGCACCTTCATTCCCTCCCTGAGCGGCGTCGTGCCGGCGACGCCAGACCGAGGCCCCGACAGCGAGCGCGCGCGCGGGGCCGCCGACGCTTGCTCTCGGATTCTGTTCTTCCCTTGTTCTCCCGTTCCAGTGAACCACTGAAAGCTATTTCTGATGGAGAGGCAGCTTTCAATCCCCCACCTTTTCTACCTTTCCCTTCCATCTCCCATCTTCCTTCCCTTTCCACGCTTTCGTATTCGCGTGCTTTGGCTCCTTCTCTTCGCCCCCACCAACACCCGCGTACATGCGCCAGCTCCCACTCCCACACAGAACACGCAAAAACCATCGTATACAATTATTGGAAACCATGATCTCACAGAGGATGAAATAAAAAAAAAGGAAAAGCAGCTTTAGTACTCTCATGGAAAACATATCTTCAGCTCCTCTCTCTCTCTCTCTCCCCGTTTCTTCCTTCCTCTCTGCATGTCGCTTCTCTTTCATCAAAAATGGTAGTGTCGACTTAAAGTGAGGGTTTTTGGATAGTTTTCTATGTTCTTGTACTTTGTTTCACTGGTTTTGTTCACCTTCTCAGGGAATGTGATAGCTTTGCAAGGTACATTAGCTGTTGCTTCTTTTTCTTCAGAAAAGAGGAAACTTTTATTTATCCTTCGACGATTTCATATGCTAGAGAATGTTTTTGGTTTGAGCCTGCAGGATGGTGATGATTGTCTTTATGATTATATATGTTTTTACCTGTGGAAATCCCAAAAATATATCCTCAGTTTTTTTAACTTGTATCAGTGGAATCGTTTTGGAATTTAGCAAACTGCTATGGTTCCAAAACGGAAGGCCCTAAAGGTGGAGCCTAGGGTTAAAAACAGGCACAAAGGATTCGAGTTTTGAGTGAGGAGATGTAAGAGTTTAGATAAAACCGATAGAAAGTTAGTCGATATCCTTGTTATGTTCAAAGGTTGCAAAGTGAAAAATTAAACGTGTGTTGGAACTAATATTTGTAAATATCTGAAGAGTTGAATTTCTCAATAAATTAGATGTGACGTGAATTGGTACTTGGTGCATCAAGTGGTCTATAAGTTATTTGACATATTACTGCTGAAGAGTCAAATGGATTTCTCAATTTCATTCTTAATTTAAACAAGACATTTTTTTTCAGTGGCCTCTTAATTCAAGCTCTTTCTATGTTTCAGGAATTTGTGGGAATCATGGAGAGCAAGACGTGGATATGGAATAGGAAGTCTACAGGGAAGAACATTGAGGTTAGTAGTAATCAAATAATATTTTTGATGGTTTATCATTAATTTTTGCACAACTAATGTTTCAGTATAAACAATTCTCAGACTCAAAGATCGTTACTTCTATTACTGATTTTGATTGTTTATTACCGGTTTTTTATTGTCAATTTTTTGGATTATAATAAAAGAAGGCAACAACTCATCAGTACCAAACAAATTCTCAGCTCTACTAAACTGAGCATATGTCTCTTCTTATGTTGGGAATCAATTTGTAAATGCCTATGATTTCTCTCAGAAAGGGAAGACCCTGAAGTTGGAGAAATCTGTAGAAAACTTGAACGAACAACTATCTTCTGTCCGCAGCGAGTCCAATGCTAAAGATGATCTTTTGGCAAAGCAAGCAAAAGTAGCTGAGGAAGCAATTTCAGGTTATATTTTTTTCCCCCTTCATTTTCTTCCCAACACAGAAACTATGTTGTTTTAAGAACAAACCATGCATGATCTACTTGTTAGGATGGGAGAAAGCAGAAGCTCAAGCTCTTGCTTTACAGCAACAATTGGATGATGCTTTGCTTCAGAAGAAAATGGCAGAAGAAAGAATAGTCGAACAGGACACAGAATTACAAGAATTCAGGCAGCAACTATGTGTTGTTAAGGAAGATCAGCAGCTCATAGTTAACAATGCTTCCGTGAAAATATCGAGAGAACTGGAGAAGACACGCATGGTAGAACAAAGGTTGGTCGGGACAAATAAGAAGCTCGCTGAATTGGTCACTGAAAATGGAAACCTGAAAAGAAACCTAGAGGCCAAAGAACAGTTACTTGCAGAGATGAATGAGGCTAAATCAAATCTGGAAGAGAACTTTACTGATGTGGTGTCCAGACTTGATGCTTCAGAGAAACTCAATGTGTCTCTGAATTATGAGGCCTGTGTGCTTCAGAAGGAACTTGAGATTCGAAATGAGGAAAGGGACTTCAACCGGCGATCAACTGATGCTGCTCATAGGCAGAACCTAGAGAGCATCAAGAAGATTGCAAAGCTTGAAGCTGAGTGCCAACGGTTGCGGGTCATGGTTCGCAAGCGCTTTCCAGGGCCAGCAGCTTTAGCTAAAATGAGAAACGAGGTTGAGGTGTTGGGTTATGATGAATTAAGCAAGGATGCCTCTTCTGTTCTCAAGAAACTTCATGCAATTGACAATGAAAACAAGGTGCTCAAAGAAACACTGACCAAGAAAACCAATGAACTTCAAGCATCACGCATCATGTTTGCGCGCACTGCATCCAAGCTTTCTCAGGTTGAGACCCAACTTGAGGATTTTTCTAAAGTAAAAACAAGCTATGAACTAGCAAAGAGCAGTCCGATGTCGTATAACCTGCCATGTTCTTCCATTTCAGAGCATGGTGGCAATGAAGACAATCTTAGTTCTGCTGAATCATGGGCTTCTGCTTTAATTTCTGAGCTGGAGCACTTCAAAAGTGGGAAACCAACTGCTCCATCATGCAAAAGTGTTGCAATATCAGATTTAAGTTTGATGGATGATTTTGTTGAGATGGAGAAATTAGCAATAATCACTGTGGATAAACATTTTGATAGCTCACGCAGTGTAATTGGTGATAACAATTTATGTGTGGCCACTAAAGAATCCGAAGCAAAATGCAAGGATCTTGTTCCTGTCATGGAAGTCTGTGATTATATGTATTCGTCGCTTGAGAACTATCCTATTTGGCTCCAGGACATTCTGAGGGTTATTGTACAAAAGCATCATATCATGCAAAAAAGTTTCCATGCCATTCTTGAAGATGTTCATAGTGTTCTGGGTGATTGGGATTCTTCTATTGTTGCAAAATCCTACAGCGAGGAAGTTATAAAAACCAAAAACACTTTGTCAGATTCAGTTGACGGAGCCATCACCACAGACTCACCAAACAGTAAAAGGAGTTCCCGATTTTGTCGGTGTGAATTGGAGAAATCAGTTCACAAGCTTGTGGAACTAGTTGAAGGGATCATTCAGAAAAGTAATGAGAGTAAAACTAGTCAAGGCATATCATCTAGAGATGATGATGGCCCTTCTTTACATGATAATTCTGCATCAGAAAATGGATATGCGGCTCGGACATTTCTATGGGAAATCTCCAATCTCACTTCCGTTTTACAGAATTTTATAGCAGCATGCAATGATCTATTGACTGGAAAGATTGATCTTCAAAAGCTGATCGAAGAGATTTCTTCAATTCTTGACTTAATTATAAATCATTCATTTTCAATTCAAGATGTTTCAGACACAAAAGTGACTATTAGGAAACATATGGCTGTTGATGAATCATACAGTGAGAGTGGACTTAAATCTGTTTCGGTATCGAATGGTCTACACATCTTGTTCAGAGTGGAAGATTTGGAATCCAAACTGAAGGATGAAAATGATCAACTAAAATCTGAGATTCTTAGTATCAAGTCTGAAAGGAAAGACTTGGAGGACATTCTAAAAACATTTAGTACTCAGAATGAAGTACTGAAAGATCAGCTGCAGGAATCAGAAGAAAAAGTTTCAAATTTACAGAAAGAAATTGGAATACTTAAGAAAACCAGGGAGCAGATTGAAGAACAGATTGCAAATAAAAAAACCATTAATGAAGACCTTGCAGCTAAGTTAGCATTTGCAGAGGATGAATTGAATGAAGCTCTTCAAAAGTTTGCATCCGTTGAAGTCCAACTTGCTCAGAGAAACAACTGCTGTGAAGAACTGGAGGCAACTTGCCTTGAACTACAGCTAGAGTTAGAAAGGTATGAAATACTATTTTTGCGTGTCTTTTAGCTGTAATTCTAAAAGTTCCTCTGAGATCTTTAGTTATGTGTGGCACAGAGCTTCATCTGAAGAAACTCGAAAACATATCATGCATCCAGAAGACAAGCAAATCCAGATGGTAAGCATTGTTGATTGAAACTGGATGGAAAAATTCACAACTTAATTTTACTCGATTTGACTTTTTCTTACCATGGAATATATATCAGACATCTTAAGTTAACTTTCTGGTTTATAACTTTAAGCTCAAAGTGATCAAGAGTGCTACCAGATCTTGATCATTGAAGTCTTTAATCTTTGCAGGAATGTGATATAATTGCAGCAACAGAAAAACTTACCACTTGTCAGGAAACTATCCTAAATCTAGGGAAGCAGTTGAAAGCATTGGCATCAGCAGATGATGGACCTTTATTCCACAAGGCGATATCTACAACCGTGAAGTCCAACCATCATCGCCTGCAATTGCTTGACCATATGAGAGAAGAGGAAAATCCATCGACCGAACCACCACATCCGCTGATTCCAGCTTCCGAAAACACAAACCTCAGCCATAAAAGCTCATTGAGAAGTATAGTTCAGATGTCACTGGAGAATAATGCTGCTGACAAGGACCAAGGCGAGACCAATGAAGGAATGCTCATGATTATGGCTAAGAAACAAGATGGAGGTGCAAGTCTGCTGAGAAAACTTTTGATGCAAAGGAGAAGAAAAAGCAGCACAAGGCTTGAACTTCCAATGGGTACTCGATAGCAGCCTCGAAACCTCTCAATTAGCAAGCAAGAATATATATATTTGTAACAAAGAGAAAGAATGGCCAAAGTTTAAGCTTGCAATTTAAGAATGTCTTCTTGTATGTAATCCTTTTGTGTTTTCTCTAGATGTTAAATTGTTGTTATGGATACAAGAATATACACAAATTTCAACAGCTTGAAGATGAAATAATAAGCTACACTACTTGTCATTGACCAGCTTGAGCTTTTAGATGTAAGATCCCAAGGCATAATTGAATGAGTTTTCTGGAATGCTTCCAAGTTCTTAACTTTGCGCTACCATATTTAATGCTTTGCTTGTGCTTAAAACGTTGAGGATGTGGAGGCATTGAATATGAATCATGAAGTAGCACATGGGTTTAGGGTGATATCGTAATTTTCTTTGCATTATCATGTGATTAATTAAAACTGTCCAACTCACAAGGTGAAATTGTTTTCAAACATCCCAATAGAATTATTGGCCCGGATCTAGTGCGACCATAGAGTTGGCATATACGTAGGTAAGTTTCTTAAATATCTAAATCAAGTACTTAAATTTCAAAACGACTAAATTATATGTCTCATACTTATTTACCCCTCCGCATTTATCCCACATGACCATGGGGTAAATTTTTTTTTTTAAATAGATTGATTTGAGTTCAAAAAATTACTATTCTTAATATGTTATGCCAAATTGATATTTAAGTACATTGATATAATCAGGACAACTAGACGAACATATATGACCTAGTTTCATATCATTCCGAACTATCTATGTTTATCAACCGATTTTGAATAAAATTGGCTGATGGACCTAAAGAATTCAGAATGTCATAGAACTAGATTATATTTGTTCATATAGTTCTCTTAATTATATTCATACTCGTAAATATTAATTTGACATACTATTTTAAGAGCAGTGATTTTTTAAACATTAATTTAAAAAAATCACTATTCTCAATATAATGTGCCAAATTAATATTTGAGGACGCAAATAACATCAAAAGAATTAGACAAACACATATAACTTAATTTTATGTCATTTCGAGTTCTCTAGTGTTAGATTATAATTATTTATTTATAGCCTTTAGGGGCAATTTAGTCTTTTCTCTTTCAAATTTAGGGTTTTAGATATAATTCTAGTATTTTCTTAGAATAATTCTCTTACTTGATCAATTGACCAAGTACCCATTGTATGCTATATATATGGTATTTGCCTTAGGGCAAAGATCACGAATCCATAGTAGCTTTTTTGGCTCAATAAAGACGGCTATTATTTTTCCTCTTTCTCAATTTCTACAAATATAACAATTGTAAAGTCTTCTTTACAAAGGGCAAAGTTAATAAACATGATGGTCAAAATATAAAGAATGCTAGAAAAATATATAGAGAAAGTATCCTACACTTTTATAGATAATATATCTCCAATAAAACTTTATATAAATCATACTTTCATGCATGTCTTTGATTAATAATCAATATTAACCAAAAGATTTAGACATGTCTAATTTTTTTGTTAGATTTTAATTTTAAATCATTATCTATTCTTTCTTCATGTTTTTCCCCTTGTTGCACAGTGCAGGATTCATTCTATACTCATTATCACTACCAAACACAGGTTAAAAGAGAGTCCATACTTACGAAATAGGACAATAATACGTGTCTCCGTGAATATGATAAATCATCAAATACAAAAATTTCAACTCTTCTAAATTATATTCTATTATTAAACATAACAAACTTGTCAATCCAGTAATGTAGGGACGAAGGATTTTTAATGTCCGATAAACTTGCCTCTTTCAATACGCATAAGACATGGGGAAAAAAGTCAAAATTTAACCTAGTGATATTTGCTTTCAAGAAGATTAATTTGATCTGTGAAGTCCAAACCAGCTTCAGTAGCCATTTTTCGCACCTGTAGTATAGAAATTAAACAATAAATAATCTAACAACATGGGACACAATATTGCAGATATTGCATATAATCTACCTACCATAAGAGTTTTCCAACCTTATGCGAACCTCGTTTATTGGATTGCTTATTGTTAGTTTCATTTTCACTGTTATTCTCTTTGTAATTTGCTTAGTTTTTCATTTATTTGATTATAGACGGGTGATCAAATTGGTAAATGTAATGATTTCATTAAGTTGCATTGTAAGCATCAACTCGCAGTGACACGGGTTGTTTATTTAGTTGAAGCTTGGTATGTATAAAAAAATAGTCAAATTCCTCGCGTTATACAGTTAGAAGGGGAACATGCACGACATGAATTAATGACAAAAGTGTTAACTAATGATCAATGTCGTAATATAATTAAATGAGTACTTCTGTATTTATGAAATTGTGTAATCTTTTAGTTATAGAAGGTGTTTTATGACCTACAACAAGGATCAGTGCGGAAGCACAAGTAACAAAATCACTCTATTTACTAGGTCACAATGTTATAAATCGTGCACTTGACTTCTTTTTCTATTGATCGGGAGAAACAGTGAGTCGTCATTCCCATTAGGGGTGCTCATTCGGGTGGGTTGGGTCGAGTTCGGGTCGGGTTGTGATTTTTTTTTTAACTCTCAACCCGAACCTGACC
>JBAMIB010000047.1:3722052-3734349 GCA_037177415.1 Kaempferia rotunda | reverse complement strand
TGATCGATACAGGCTCATTTGGTTGCTACAAGATATCATCTAACTACATTTATTGACTACACTAAAACAATTAGTTCTGTTGTCAAACCTTAGACAATTCTTGTAGTTCTTACTTCTTACCATTGCTTTGTCTCATAATTGACCTATCCATCAATTTGATATTCAGAATGCTTTTCTTCAAGTGATCTTACTTGGGATAATTTATATAGAACAACCTCCTTGGTTCATTGATTCTTCTTGCCTAGATATGGTGTGTAAAGTACATAAATCATTATATGGTTTGAAACAGTCACCTCGTACATGGTTTATAAAACTTAGTCAAGTATTTCTGAATTGGGGTTTTCCTGGTTCAAAGGTTGATACGTCATTATTTTTCTTCTTATCAAGTTGTGGTATTCTTAATGTGTTTGTCTATGTCGACGATATCATTATTATTGGTAATACATGGAGTCTCATTACTTCCTTAATTTTTTTTCTTAATAAACAATTTACGATAAAGGATCTTGGACAATTGTATTATTTTTTTTTTGTATTGAAATACATCACTCTGATATTAGTTTGCATCTCAGTCAAATAAAATATATTACTTATCATTTGAAGAAAAATGACATGTTTGACTATAAACCATATAATACACTTATGTCTTCAACTGCTTCATTGTCTTGTATGATGGTGTTCCCTTAGAAGATAGCTCAGACTGTTGCAACATTGTTGGTGCTTTTCAGTATCGCACATTGTCATGTCTTGATCTATCTTTTGTTGTAAATAAAGTATGTCAGTTCATGTATTTCCTACTATCTTTCATTAGCAAGTTGTTAAACGAATCTTGTTTCTTGTCCGAATGATTGTCATAATATAAGTGGCTATTTATTTTTTTTTTAGAGGTAATCTTGTTTCATTTCTTTGAAGCAAAAGGTTGTGTCACATTCTAGTACTAAATCAGAGCATCGTGTTTGCCAATGGAGCTACTGAAAAGCCTAAAATTGCCTTGTTGAAATCTTTGCTTCGTGAGATTCTTGTTTCTTTGGATTCTATACCGTGCATTTTTTACGATAATATGAGCACTATCTATCTTTCTGCAAATATGATCTTACATGCAAGAACCAAACACACTGAAATTGATTACTATTTTGTTAGAGAACATGTTGCATCTCAAATTCTGCTTGTTCAATACACTCACTCATCTGATTAGCTGACAGATACGTTGATCAAAAGCCTGCTAACTTTTAGATTTCTCTTTTTACCTTCCAAACTCAATGTTTTTTGTAGTCCCTTGAGTTTGAGGAGGGATGATAATAGAGTTTAGTTATTATACTTTTGTTTTATGCACTTAAGTTGCCACGTGTATATATATATATATAAATAATGGGATGTACAGGAAACATAATTTCAATATAATCTCGATTCTTTACATCGTCGTCTTCAATTCGCCGCTTCGTCTTCGCCCCTTCTCACATAAAGTTCATCAAAAATAATTGAGTGAACATGAACAAGAAAGACAGGAAGAAAGACCAAAGTAAACCCTCCTTAAACTGCACTGAAATTCGTTAGAAGATCACTGGTGGGCGATTGAAATGTCTCAGAATGTTTTGATTTCGACTTGTGACCAGTGGAACATGATCCCTGACACGTTCAATGGAATGGTAGAATTTGATTTTACCACTGGTAACTTGTAAAGAACAGACGATGAGATAAGAAGGCACTCAAGAGATAAGGGAGAAGGCAATGCATGAAAAAGATGATGCCATGCCGTTAGCTAGCAGCCGAGGTGAAGGACATGGCACCACTGCCATAGTTGCAGGCAAAGGTCGCTTTCTTTCTTGCTTTCTTTCTGCTCCTTCAGTCCCTGGTACGAAGGAAAAAAAGAACATGATTCCAATCACATCCCTTATCTCCCCCACACTTCACACCATGGCTATCCCATCAAGAGGCCACGACATGCTGCTCCAGTCCCCAGCAGAGGCCTTCCTTGTTTCACCAACAGGGAGCATCTCATCCTTTTACTTTCTCACCACGCTCTTAATTTGAAAAATGCAAATGCAGCTCTTGTGATCACTGGCTGCAATGCTAAAAGAGGAAGAGCTCCTATTGGAAAGTACATTACTGCACAGCTTGTTCAACAGCTCCACTCTCTGCAAAACCAGACACTGACCAGTTTGTCTACGAGCGTCACGTTTTGATTAATCCTGTTCATGAGTTTTCTCATCGATAACTGTAATCAGATTTGAAATAAGGAAAAATCTTTTTTTTTTCCTTCTCATTTAAATTTAGTGTAGTCTTAATTCTGTATGCGGCATTAAATACCTGTTCAGATGTTCTGCACTCTTCAGCTCCACATTTACTTCTTTCCGGATAAAGTTGCAGCCTTTTATGAGACTGCACTGGCACACTGCTCGTAGTCCGGAGTTATTTTGTACAGAATATTAACTTTCCATGGGGAAGTCTGCAAGCCCACGAGGTAATTTTCAAGCTCAATTCTGATAAATGTTTCTCCATCTTCTTCCTAGTGGATGCTCGACAAAAAGATGCATTATTTCTGATGCGTGGTTTCAGATCTTAATCATGTCTGCTACTCGCCTGTTCTTGAAGTTCTTCCTGAGAGATCTCACATGATCCGTGTGCCTCATCAACCTCTGAAACTGGCACAAAGATTTGACCCATATGTGATGATGGCTCCATTTTTCCTTATTTTGTCTCCTACTAATTGAAGAGATTGACAAAATTACAAATTTTAAATTTTGGATGTATTCTTAAGCATGCAGATATACTACATGCACAGTTGCAGGACACCTGATTTCTTAAATGCTCAAGTGTGTTTTACCCCTAAACAGACAACAAAGGAAAAAAAAAATCGTAATTAATATTTTATCAGAATGCATTTTTATCTATAATTTTTACCAACAAGCATTTCAGATTTGTTCTTTTATGAACACTTGAAAGATTCAAATGATTATTTTAGGTTGTATGGTTGCAAACTACAAGTGTATTTAAGGTGAAAGAATCATGTTGCAGCAAGATTTAAAGTTAAAAAAAAACTTAAGTGCTCTTAAATCAGCTTAAACAGTAGTGAAATATGGCATTTAAGAACAGAAAAGGTGATGCATGAATAAAAATATTTTTAATAAATAGGAACTTAAATTGTTTAATTAAAATAGCATTTGTTCATATGGTAAAATGCTCAATATATAATCTATTGGGTAATCTATTTAAGGACAAAATTGAGAAACTTTATTTTTTAATTTTTTTTTGACAAACAGTCAAGAAATTTAGTACCTTGGAATTAATATATTGCAACTTAGTGAACACATGCAAAAGAGAGTTCAAGATATGGTTGCGACCATTGACCAAGCAGAGAGGAGAGGGAGACAATAACCTCAGTAAAAACACAAAGCCCAAGGTGACACCTGTTGTCCTCTCGTTTCCTGTTCCTTGTGTCTTACAAGTATAACCCAGAGGGGAGGGGAGAGGAGAGGAGGTATTTTGTATTTTGAAAGGGGAAACAAGAAAATAAAAAACAAAGGCTGGTTTGAAGAGATCATGCAGCAGCACCTCATGCAGATGCAGCCCATGATGGCAGCTTATGCTTCCCCAAATCAAGTCACCACTGATATCATCCAGCAGGTAATCCTTTTCCTCTTCCTCATAGTCCCTTCAATCAAATCCTCTGTTGGGATCCAGTTTTTTAAGTGTTCTCTGCAGTGCATGGTTGTGCATCAGCTTTATATTCTACCTCTTGTTGGAGATTTTTGGAGTAATATTTTGTGGAGACACCCTCATGTGACATGTGCTGATTCAGCTTTTGTTTTCTTTTTTGAGAGATTTATCTGAAGTTTCTTCCTCTTAACGTTTGCTTGGTTATCTTCGTTGTGATATTGAGTTTTTACTCCTAAAAATTGTTTGGAGGCAGTGTTTTTTTCTTGAAATTCTTTATTAGTTTATCAAACTGCAATTTTTGGGTGATAAAATCGATAATACTCTCCTGTTCTTAAAGTAATCTTCTTCGTAAGATAATATTTTATCATGAATTGTTTAAAATGCAAATATTTGTTGATATGGGTGAAAAAATAGCTAATCTTCTCTTTGTTCTAATCTTCTTCGTAAAGTGATTTTTTTTGTGTGTGAGTTATATAAAGTGCATCTTTTTTTTTTTGTTGTTGCTAATGGATGAACAAATAGTTAACTTTCTCTTGTTCTAATCTTCTTCCTAATCTTTTCTTTGCGACTTGATTAAACTGCAATTTTTTTTTGTTTATTTTTACAGTTTTGCTGGTACCAAAAAGTCCTAGCCTTTTGATTTTGCATACCCAAAATATTTCATAATATTCTCATAACGTAGAACACTGGAGGAAGATAATAATACTGTTTTATCCTAAGAATCCTAAAGCTGCTATGATATATGTTCAGCATGAAGATCTGGTCTGGCGGATATTGTGGATTATATTTCAGATCTTCTATTTCTTCTGAAACTGTGTCGAGGAAGCTGCTTTGCCAACTTAATGCTATATATGTTCTTATTGGCTATTTCAGTTATACAATGCAACATCTTAATATATTTTGATATTTGTTTCTTGATACTTCAGTATCTGGATGAGAACAAGCAGTTGATTCTGGCAATTCTGGACAACCAAAATACAGGGAAAGCTGAAGAATGTGCTGAGTAAGTCCATTTTTTCAGGAACAGTTTGAAGTTATTTTTGATAAGTGTTTTTATCCTGATGTGTATTTATCACAAAGATAATTTTGTTAGATTGGTTTGCTAATATAATGAAAGTATTTGGCGAAAAGAAGAAGTTATTGGAATATGACACAGAATTAAACTAGAGGATCATTCATCTCATCTTGCAGAAACCAAGCAAAACTTCAAAGGAATCTCATGTACCTTGCAGCCATTGCAGATGGTCAACAAGCTCCACCGCTTGCTCAGGTATTTTGGGATAGTTTGTTAAAGATTCTAATTTCAAATCATTGTAGTTCTATACCTTAGATAGAAATGTTGGGTGATAGATGACAGTGAGCATGCCTTTTCATTGTTCTACCAGTTTCCTCCCAATCATTTGATGCCATCCAGCCCGCGATACATGTCGCACCAGCCTACCCAGCAGATAACTCCTCAGTCCCTTGCGGCTGCCCGAACCTCCTTGCTCTATGCACACTCGCCGATATCTTCTTTGCAGCAGCAGCAGCAGCAAGCAGCATTGCATAGCCAGCTAGGTGTGAGCCCTGGAGGAAACAGTGGTTTCAACATCCTTCACGGTGAAGCCAGTGTTGGATTCCCCATTTTCAGCCACAGCAATTCACTGAAGCAGGAAGCTGGCAGTGCATTGCCGACCGATGGCCGCCGAGGAAACTCAGCAAGGCAAAGTGGAGATGGCACCGGCACCGGCACGGAATCTTTGTACTTGAAGGGCTCCGGAGAGGATGGCAACTAGTAATCAGTAAAAACCAAATGGATGTTCAATGATCTTTGTACTGGGAATGATGTTTGTGGGCGTTTGTTTGTTTGTTTGTTTTGATGCATATGCTGCCTCAATAGATGTATGCTGAGTGTGTTAAAATTGATCTGTCTGATGCGGTGTGGAATTGAACAACAGTGTTTGGTCTGCCCAACCAATTTTGCCTGTTCAGCTCACTTGACCAGTTAAATTTCGAGGGGTTGCACCGGCACATGACTTGTTTGGCCTACTTAACTAGCTCAACTCAATTGCTCGATCCGCTCGGCTAGTTAAGTTTGCCTGATCCAAGCTTATTTTATCTGTTCAATCCTTTTCCTTGAAATTTTATTATAAATACACAAATACATATATTTGAATGCATAAAATCACACACATTACATATGCCTCACCAGGTGCATGGAATGCATCTTATGACATCCTTTATTATAACAAATATCATCATTAATTATGAAAAAACGAAATGGCTAATTGATTAATTCGGGTCCAGTAGGGTCAGGCCTGCTGGAATCAGGTGGGCAATTAGGGCATTTTTCCAAATAGACCCCTATCGCGTGAACATAAGATGATGCCCTTCCGAAAAACCCCACAATTTTGTAATTGCAATCCAGTTTCGATTTAGGGGGGAAAATGATACTTTCGCCGTTACCCTTTCCAAATGAATGAGTCTGTTTGCTCGTGATGATCTCCAATTTGGTTAAACCAGCCGTGTCATATCCTCCTCTTATGAATTTGATGGGCTCTTCCGCATCGAGTTCAATCTACGTGCGTGTGTATATATAATTAATTGAAAAATGAAAAACAAGGAATGGGATCCTATGTCCCACTTTATTTGTGTACTTATGTCTCATTCATTGATTAGACGGATCACATTAAATCATGTATTCTTAAGATTTTGCATGATTTAATGTGATCCGTCTAATCAATGAATGAGACATGGGTACACAGATAAAGTGGAACAGAGGATCCCATATTAAAAAACAATTAGTTTATAATGTATGTATAGTGTATATATATATTGCCTGATGTAGAGTGCCCCCTTCGCCTCCGATTCGTGGCGTTCCGTATTCTTTGTGATCGTATGTGTATTCAAATCGAATGGAGTGGATGCGATCGTTGGCGCTCACATAGATGGTTTTGATGTTGTGAAGGGGGCCCATGTCCCACTCTATTCCTAGACGGGGGCCCCATGGGCCGTCTTTTTTTCCCGAATCTTCTTTACTACTGGGCTTGATCCGCTACAGAAAGGGATGCACGTACTTGTCATATGAACGGTCAAGATTAAGAAAATCATATCTGACGGTCATAAATAGATTGCATCACCTTGTACAGGCCGTCAGAGACGGCGGAGCTCGCGCCGGCGGCGGCGATCGCCTGATCGATGAAGGCGTCGATCATGTTGAGGTTCTCGACGACCAATTTGGAGGAGAAGGAGTGGGCGTCCTTGGCGCCCATCATCATCTCGTCGATGTAGTGCTCGACTTGGCGGAGCTGGACCATGGCTCTGTCTTCCCGGCACAGTATCTCCCTCATCATCTTAAGCTGCAGCTCCTCCATTTTGGTCTTGATCTGCTTGAACCTGGCGTCAGTCGACGCGTCGGTGTCCTGGACGCTGCTCTTGGCGATGTCGAGCAGCTTCAGCAGGCGGCAGAGCACCTCGAGGCTGCCAGGACTTCCGCCGCAGGGGAACATGATGGCGGCGGCGGAGAAGAACGAATGATCGCAAATGATGGGAGAAGTGTTGTTATAAGGATTAAGCAATAAAATGTGCCTCACTTGATGCGGAAGTAAAAGATTTGTACTAAACATGCTTCACTGTCTGTGCCCGCCACCTAAAGCGATGCTTTGTCTCATCCAAGCTTAAGTGAAAAAGTGAACGAACTATTACAAGAGAGATTCATACGATTTCTATTTTTTTTAATTGTCTTTTGTTTTTTAGTTGGCATCCGACTGATTATTACCTGTCCGGCCCTAAAAAAAATTTCACCAAACACCAGAATAAACATTAACAATGAATGGTCCATCAACCATATCAAACTAATTCTATCGAACTCGAGTCAAATAACATTTTATATATTCCATTTGAGTTTTCTGAAAACATTCAATCAAGAAAAGATACAGATCACAATCATCTGATGAATTGACTTGCCAACTTGCTTTCCATTCTTATGAAAAGTGAGAAAAGCCAAACACTATCAACTTGGCTTTTGATTAGCATGCTGACAAAAAATATATATATATATCCAGTTGGTGCATTACAGTTCCCCACTAAACAAAGTAAAGAACAGGGGATATCAATCTGATGGTCTCTGCCAATCAAAAACACATCCAAACATATGTAGTTGAATAGAATCTAAGAACCAGCCATGGGTAGGTATGTGATAATACAATTTTGAAAGAAAAAAAATGTAGGATGAGAAAACAAGACATACAGGATCTTTGAGGTGCATCAGGTTGAGTTGCTGTTGGACGGTGGGTGATCGCAGGAAGCTTTCTACACGCTGAAGGAGACATGGATTAGCTGCTGATTTGGGTTTTTGGTTGATGGATTATAGCTTATGGAGTATCTGGTTCTGGCTTGACTTTGGATTCAGATTGGTGTTGGGTATTATAGATCGCCATGGCGAGTGAGATTGGCATCATGCAGAGGGCTTTGGACTGGAGGAATTGCATTGCAGCTCCAATATCTCCTTCCATGAGCTTCGCGACTTGCCTTTCTGTGCCATCGGTTGAGCATTTCTCCCAAATATGCTGTCTGCTGCCGCCCTCACTAGTTTCCTCCTTGAACAGAAAATTCACTATGCTATCAGATAGAAACATGAATAAAAGTCCCAGAATTGCATGAGATTTCCTTGAAGCTGACAAACTAATGTAGACTACTTGAGATTCAAGAGGCCATTCTGAATATTTAGCAAACGTTAAGGAACATTCAGAAAACTTAAACTGAGTGAACACGTATGAAAAAATACACAATCACAGATTCACAGATATATCACCAAATTGCTTTGAAGATAGACAAAATGTGAAAACTTCAAAGAATCTAATGAGGAAAATATTGCTACATTATCAAAATCAATAACCTGCTATAGGCGTGTCACGTGTGGCCTACCTGTGACTGGATAATTTTAGAAAGCAATTGCACTAGTTGAACTGATTAAATGCCTTATCATAAACTCTAAATGCTTATTTTAACTAAGGCAATTTAGATGGTATTTCTAAGTGTTTCTTGCAACTGCAAAGCGCCTTAGAGTATCGAATGGAAAGGTAACGCTTTAATAGGAAAATGATTTGCAAAGAGAATGAAACTCAATGAAAAGCTCAATGACACGCACATGAAGTGATAGGGCCCACCAAGTAATTGGTGGGCCCCATCACTATGTGTGTGTCATTGAGCTTTTCATTGAGCACATCATAGCTTGCTTTAATAATACTTGAAAAACAACATTAGCACTTGAAAAAGATGTTTTCCACAAAAACTAATATACGAATTTATTGATGTTAGCTACCTATGCATGTGCAATACATTATGTAGCATATGAATTACAAGTGATAGCCACTGTAAATAAAAATTCAATTTTGATGAACACCTACAGAGTATCAGTAGATCGGCAATAGAAGTTGTTAAATGTCCAATTTGATATGCTAGATTTTACCAAGCAACTTTACCTCCACTGACGCAGGAATTTCAGCTACAAGTTGTGCGACAGCACCAGCACCACCTAGTCTACTCATGCTTAAAACCTGACATCAGAAGATAAACACATTTGTGATGATGATGTTTTCAACTGTCCATTGTAGAAACAATCAATATATTTGAGAAAGTGACTTTTTAATGTAATTAAGCAAACATGGCTAATCATGAGACACGTAAAAGTTCAAGGTTATCAAAATAAAACAAAGATGTGCTATACAAAAAAGTGCACTTCTTCTACAAGCTATTTAGGTGCCTAGGTTAGATGAGAAATGACCAGTCTAAATAATTTAACTAACACATGAACATGGCCTGTAAAAACAAGCTAGGGCCAGTTTAATTAATAACCATGGAACACGGCCTTAACTTTCAAAGCCATGAATTTTATCAGTTATCAATTAAAACAGCAATAGCATTCTTTCTCCATTGCATTTCTTCTAGAAAGCTTAGAAGAATGTGAGACATCAAAGTGCCAAAGTTTGGTAAATGTCCCTGAAGCAATATGAACCACATTTTATTTTACTATCTTGAAATTTATGGTATACAGGAAGAGTAAAACTGTTAGAAAGTACACAAATCTAGCAGAAAAGAGACCAACATCTTTACTTCAGGATCCTATTCAAGAGCAACCACTGTATTTTTAATAAACCAACTAGAATGATTATTTTAATGGGGAATTATGATATATTTACCTTCACTTGAAGCCTCAAAAATTTGACATAGTCTAGAATCTCATCGAGCATTGCTGCTCTATCAGTCTGCACATAAAGAAGTAAACTTTTAGTATCCAGCCAAGGAATCAGGTTTTCACTACATAATTGTCAAGGCTAAGTTTTTCTACATTCTGAATCACTATAAACACATTCTATTAGTGCATTCAAATTAACTAGAACAAAGAAATAACAGTTATTTTCGACTTGAAGTGATTACAGTTTGCAACTATTGTCAAGCATGATACAAAATAATGTAGTGGATGTCAGGTCCTTTGCAATTGATGGAACCATTAAAAAAAAGCTGTTGATTACTTGGGCAAAAAGATAGACAAGCCAATCATCACTCAGAATACATATTGCAGTGCAAACACAATGTATTTTCCAGATATATTTCCCTCAGGAATAATGGCATACTATTGAAAATAAATTACATCATCTTCATGCAAATGGATAAGTTCATTTAAAACAACTGTACTCCTTGTGGATGCATGACTAGTTGATTTTACACTTTTGTTGTAACTAAACATGAACAGAAGAAAATGGGAGAGTTTTATATAGACCTTATTAGTGTTGGGAACCAATTCCTGCAAAGCTCTTAGTCTTTCTGATATTCGTTCTCTCCGTTGCTACAACCACAAAGAAAAAGCAATGCCATGAGAAACTATTTTAGAGGTATGAGTTTACTGTCTCAGCTCAGCCAATATAAAAAATTAGCCATCTAATGCACTTTGCTGGAGGACCAAACTTTACCCGCTCAGCAATGCTATGAGGATCTGTGGCTTGGCCACGCCTTGCTCGCACCTTCGGTAGTGGGGCTGGAGGTTGTGGCATTGCAGTGACTCCACCTTGCCTCACTTGACCATGGAAAATCTGTACAAAAATTGATGGAAAGAGCATAAAAACCATATATTATACACCATTAAACACATGTGAACTTCTCCAAGGCAACTGAAATAATGAACCAATAGTCGAGCATTATATGGTACATGAGAGAGGAGCATACTGAAGCAAGCACAAGATGATATGCAGCTAACTGATGATAGAGGAATGGAAGAGGAGAGTATACTCATACTCCGCTTCTCGTTCTTGCAAAAAGAAATTCAAACAGGACATGACAAGGCTGAATAAGTCAAACCTCTAACCTATCATCAGAAATCATATTCAACTTCACCTGACAGTGCAAAATGTAAACTTCGATAAATATTAATCATTTGTATCCTTAGGCCAGTCTGATTGCAAAATGAAATATCTTACAATCTCAAAGGAAGCGGTTTGATGTTTCTTTTAATATTTTTCAAAGTGATGTTGCTTCCTCAGCACCTAGTCAACGCAATGCTCAACAAAACACCTTCCAAACACCACCAGAAGAAACATAAACACAAAAAAAAAAAAAAAAATCCGTTCAACTGAGTATTTTTCATGTTAAAATTGCAATGTTTAAATGGGAAATATCGTTGTTCCCTATAAAGTTACCGATAATACAGATCATCAGTAGAATTCAAACAAAGTAGTGGAGGAAGAACAAACCAACCATTTTGATATTCCACAGGACGGTCATTAACCCCAAAGAGAAACAAGTTAATAACAACCAAAAATGCTTTTTTTTAGAACCAACCACCTGTGGAGGAGTTGACTGGATTTGATGAGGGTGGAGTTGCCTGAACCCCGGCGGAAGCAATCCCGCCAACTGCATCGAATCTCTCTCCTGCTCCACAACGACACCAAATGAACTTCACAACTCATCAAACTCGCCGCTAACGAAAAACGAACAACATGAAACAGAAGACAGGGGATTCGACAACCCCGTTGCTTCGTAGAACGTGCAAACCCGAGTAAAAAACAGGACGAGATAATCACACGCTCACCGCCTTGGCGTCGATCCCCTCGCAGAGCCGCTTCCCGCACGAAGAACCCTGCTCCAAGCTCAGCCCCAGATGGAACGCCATACCACCGCCATCGGCTGAGATGCGTTGGAGGGCCATACCGTCGGCAAGCATAGCCTCGTCCCCAGTACCGTAGGATGAGGGCATGGCCAGGATTTGCTCCAGGAAGTCGTCACCTAGGCCCTCCTGCGGGGGTGGCGGGGCCTGACCCGCCATGGCGACGGTCCGACGGGTGTGACGAGGAGGCGGAGAGTCGGAGGAGGCGGTGAGTTGGGCGTCGAGGAGCTCAAAGCGCATCGGGAGGAGGGAGGAGGGAGGAGGGAGGAGCGAGGAGGGAAGGGAAAGGGTGTGGAATATTTATTGTAGAGTGAGACTGTGAAACAACCAGAAAATAAGGAGCGAGGGTGAGAATAAAGAAAGAATGGGGACTTTTGTAAATATTCCCCTCTCCGACTGACGGTCGGACGGACCCGTATGTATTAAGAGTTTTAACAGTTTTAATGGCATTCACACTCGTGAAACCTTTTGAGAATTTCTTTGTTACCACATATACGATACGT
>JBAMIB010000047.1:3705375-3721952 GCA_037177415.1 Kaempferia rotunda | reverse complement strand
ATATTTTCATATATCTAAAATACTTTTTTGTTTTTATTTACTTTTTCCTTTTTCATTTTCTCTCTCTACTTCTTTTTTTTTCTCTACATCTATTATAATGTTTTTCTCTACTTATTTAATGTCATTTTCTCTCTCTACATATTCATCTCATTTTTTATCTACATTTTTTTATCTCATTTTCTCTCTCTTCCTCTCTTGTCATAGTTTCTCTTTTTATCTCATTTTATCTCTCTACATTTCCATTATCTCTCTACCTCTCTTATCTCACTTTCTCTTTCTACATATCTTATATAACACACTTTCTCCTTAATTATCTTGTTTTATCTCATTACGTATTTATCATTCTCTCTCTACATCTCTTTTCAGGTTTCTTTCTTTATCTATCTTATGTCACTTTCTCATTTTACTTATTCATCTAACTTGCTTTCTCTATCTATCTTATTATCTCACATTCTATATCTCTACATTTCTAATCTAATTTTCTCTATTTCTTCTCACACTCTCTCTCCACGTATCTTATATAATACTCTCTTTTCTTAATTCTCTCATTTTATCTCTCTACATATTTATTATTTTCTCTCTCTACATCTCTTATCATGTTTCTCTACTTATCTTATGTCACATACTCTCTTTACTTATTATTCTCATTTTCACTCTACATTTCTTATTTTACTTTCTCTCTCTATATTTCTTATCTTACTTTTTCTTTCTAATCTTTTATCATAGTTTCTCTTTTTATCTTACTTTCTTTATCTATTTCTCTTATCTCACTTTCTCTCTATTTTATAATAATTTTATTATTTAAGGTAATTTAAAACTTAATAAATTTTCATTACTAAAATTGAATTGAACCAAATATCACCAATAATAATAATCATAATTCCCTTTACCATTAGCCCTTCTATGGGTCAAATTTAAACTAAATGTCCTCCGCTAGGTTTTCGTCAGTATGCCTCACATCGTGACCCACAATGATCATCGAATAAAATGTTAAGGTGTATTTGTGGGGATATATGAATTTGCGTAGAATTGTCTTTTCTCGACCTTTTGCTCTCTTCCCCCTCTAAAATGGTCTTGCCGTTTTCCTCGGTCTCCCTATTAGACCCATCCGAAGGGAGCCGCTATGGTGGTCGCCTCCAACGCATCACTCTCTCTGCTGCCCCTCCGGAGTTCCTCGGGTATCTCGTTATTTTGTCGACCATCCTCCTCGTCGATCTCTTGGGGACGATCCTTCACGCCAATGGCATCTCTCAGCGTCGCGTCGGCGCCTGCGATCTCCGAGACCTTCTCCCAGTTGAAGGAGAAAAATAAGGTGAGAGGAGTTGCTAGTTTTTATGTCTTAGTGTCAGGGTTTCGTAATTTCTGGTTGATTTGAGTTTTTCTAAGTTTATTGGAATGGAGACGGAATCCTGCTTGCTCTGGTCGTTCGCTTGAAATATTGTTGCTTTTGGACTTTTAGTGGCTAGTTGATCATATGGGTTTGATCCATGTTTTATATTAGTTTGTCTGAATAATAATAAAAAAAGAAAACCTTCACATGTTAGTTTTCTCTGGAAAATGATGAGAAAATTGCACTTGGAAGCACTCTCATTTCACGTTTTTTTATCATATCGAATTAACTCGCTATGTTTTATGATCTTTGTTGTGATTGTAGTACATTCAGATTTTGTCTCTCAATGTTCAAATATTTTAGCCATAAGACTGTAAAAGAGGGACAATCTGATGTACATGTTTTTCCAATCACAGGTATAAGTTTTCATGTTCGTGTGAATAGATTGACGCGGGGGACTAGTGGTTTAACCATACCTCACAAACAGAGTGATAGTATTACTTTAGAAATCAAGACGATTCTGTATTTGCTTTATTTTTTGGATATGAAATGCGTCTACTAATATTAGCTTGGATTTTTTGGAACAATGTACCTTTGGTAATACTTGACAGGATATTCTTTGTTTTTTGGACTTGCTGTGATGCTGCCATATATGCTGGTACCGAATTCGAATTACTTTTCATTCTGTAATTGGTAGCTAAATAATCTCTCTCATTATCAATAGGTTGCATTTATACCCTTTATTACTGCTGGAGATCCTGATCTATCCACGACATCAAAAGCACTTAAAATTCTTGATTCTTCCGGATCAGACTTGATAGAATTAGGGATTCCCTATTCTGATCCATTGGCAGATGGGCCTGTAATCCAGGTACTCAGCCCTTCTTCATTTGTTTGATGATAGTATGTTTAATTGTATGATATATATCTAATGTATGTTAGGCTGCTGCCACACGGGCTCTGGCAAAAGGCACAAATTTTGATGGAGTTATCTCAATGTTAAGTGAGGTATGCCTACCATAAGCATTAACTCATTCTTATTGGTGGATTGTACATTCCATTGATTTGTTTAATGAGAATTTAATTAATAGAAAAGATAGAATTTTTCCATGCCTTTTTTTTTTAAGTTCTTTCTTGGGGGAATAATACTTTTGGCTCTTTCTGAGAGTAATTTTTTAAATATTCCTCAACTCATACTATCTCCTAGATGTCATTTGACCCACACATGATTAAATTCAAACAATTTGATGAGCTAGTGAATGAAGATAAGAAAAATCTTCTTATTCTTTCAGTTTGATTTGGGTTAAAAATCTCTATTGGAAGCATTGGAAATATATGTTATACGATATGCTCAAGATTCAGAAAATATTTCATTTTCTTAAAATTGAAAATTTCGCATGAACATAAAACTAGGGGGAAAATAAAATTTGTAGAAAAACTACTACATGCTAAGAATGAATATTAGCTTCATATTGTAGTATAATGGTAAAGGACACATGAAAGTCATTATAACTTACAAGAAATCAAGCATGTGGTTGAGAAACAATGAGAAATAATATGATATTCTCATGATAGTATTTATTGTACTAAGAGATCATTAGTTGTAGTTAAATCACATAGTGTGTGAGTTGGGATAAAAAATGAAGAGAGCATTTGGAGTTGGGCATTTTAAATAGTGAGGTGGGTGTAATCTATATTGTTTCCAATGTTTGTGTTTGTTCATAATGATCTCTCTGTTTTTTTTATAATGTTCTTTTAATGAAATGAAAATGCAAGAGACTATTGTCATAAGCAGAACAATGTGTTTGTAGGTGTATTTGTTCACAACCATTTTCTTCCTGTTACACAATAAGTTTCTTTTATACATCTCTTTTTATTACATTTCTTATGGTCCCAAATAATTGGAACTCATGGTTTGTTGTTGTATTAATCATACTTGAGTTCAAGTATTGCATTTCAATCGCTTTAACTTCTAATTTAATGTCATTTATCTTGTGCAAGCAGGTTGTACCTGAACTATCATGTCCAATTGCTCTCTTTACATATTACAATCCAATTCTGAAGCGGGGAATCGATAAGTTCATGTCTATTATAAAAGATGTTGGTGTTCGGGGTAATTTTACCTATCTCAACCATGCATTTGGTGTCACCTTTTCAGCATATTGGGCATAGTTTTCTCTTCCAAATATGATGTTCTCTGAAACCAGTTAATTAAATTTTTGGCTTATTTATTTAGCACGTCTGCTATTTTGCAGGGCTTGTGGTGCCTGATGTCCCTTTAGAGGAGACTGAGAATTTAAGAAAGGAAGCTGTTAGGCATAAAATTGAGCTGGTAAGTCTCCATGAATATCTTCATTCTTACTTTATCTACTAATTTTGTACATATGAACCTTTTTATCATTATTAATCTTCCAGAATTCTTCGTTGTGGTCCTCATCTAAAATATTTTTGAGTTTGTTATCATTACCTTTGGCTAGATGAAAGAGAATATTCTCCTAAATTGAAAAAAAAAAAGAGGAAAAAAAGTTATACAATCACAACACTAGTGTATTGTTTCAGATCAAATGATAAACATTTAGCTTGTCGACGCATTGTGGTGCCTGTTCAGTATGTTACTATCACATTGCCCTGCAGGTGCTCCTTACAACACCTACCACCCCAACAGAAAGAATGAAAGCAATTGTACAAGCTTCAGAAGGATTTGTTTACTTGGTAATTATTTCATTTTTCAGTTTATCTACACTTTTATATAGGATGCCTGATAAGCAAGGATAACCAGGACTTAAAAAGTGTTAAAAAGATGAAAGAGTTATATTTTTCACTAGGGAGATTATCTCCTGATGCATTTTGTTGAATTTTGATGCTGGATATGTATTCCATGGGTTTCATTGAATGTTGTAGATATGTTGAATTTTTTTTTTCCTAATGAGCCACCACATCGTAGGAATTTAGTCATTTATGATTTTCTTAGTTCAATGCAGTGAGTCACAGTAAGCATAGTTTCCACTCATTTCTCTTGGAATGTGAAATTAAACCACCTGCAATCTTCTATCTCTCAATAAATTAGCTTCGCTTCTTAAGTAGTTGAGCAATTATTTATCATCCATGTCCTGATGATCTTAAATCTTTGTAGTGCAGTGATCTTAAACCTCTGTAGCTACTAAAACCTCATAAATCTTCACATAGTTGTTCTAGTTCTTAATTTCTTTGATCTTTAATTTTGCTTTGTGTAGGTTAGCTCTGTTGGAGTTACTGGTGCCCGTACATCTGTTAGTTCACGTGTGCAAGCTCTCCTGCAAGAGATTAAAGAGGTATGCCACCTCTATGTCAGGTGCCCTCTTTTGCCTTTCCAGTTATCGCTGTTGTAGGTTGGAATCATACAAGTTATTTTATTTCCCAACTTCAAGTTGGAGTAGACACCTGAGATTTTCAAAAGGACTAAACCAGAGAACACCCCACTTCTCAGTTTGCAACTGCACCCAATATCATGAAGCAATGACATAAACTTCATGTATTTGTATAAATGCTTGCATAGACTTCACTAGCAATATCAGTTGGAAAAAACCGAGTATGTGGCTATGTTTCTTGGACCTGGTAATAGTTTTTGGTTTCCACTTGGAATGATGAGTATCTAACATCCATATGAAGTTATAGTTTTAGCAGCAGCTCAAGTATTTCAGGTCAATGATGCAAATAGGAATCTGAGTTTTGCCAATAGATAAATTGGTAGCCACTATAAAGAATGTCATTTTCATTCACGTTTGGAGTATGGTGTGTACACATTTGCCAACCTTAGATATTCTGCAGGAAAACAGTCATATAGGTACTGACCCATTATTCGTTACATTCCTTCTTTTCTAAATTCAACTGCTGGCTTAATTTAAAGACACAAACCTGATCAAATAATGTAGATTTGATCGTGAAGATTAGACTTTAGGGTTTCATGTTGTTAAGTGAATAAACTCTACCTTTCATGATTGCCTGCTCTGCATTTCCTTGAAGTCACATGTTTTTCTGCTATTTCCAGGTCACAACTAAACCTGTCGCAGTTGGCTTTGGCATTTCTAAACCAGAGCATGTGAGACAGGTCGGTTTGCTCGATATATTACTGTTCTTTTTTTCCCACTAACCTAAATTCCAAGTGCTATGAGAGTTTTACCAGTTTTATTTTGTAGGTAGCTGGATGGGGAGCTGACGGCGTGATCGTTGGCAGTGCAATAGTGAAACTTTTAGGTGAGGCGAAATCCCCAGAAGAAGGGCTGAAAGAGCTTGAATCCTTCACTAGGTCCTTGACGGCTGCTCTGCCCTGAGAGCTGAAATTTCTTCAGTCTCAATAGGAGTTATTTCCCTTGGTGCGGTTGTTCTCTGCGTGTTCTTGTGGAATTAACATGTAAATTGCCTCCATCAGGAAGCAACTTTCCATGCAAAATGACTGGAATTCTCCGAGTTTTGTATTAACACTATTAAATTTCTTACCTTCTTTGCTACTCCAAACTGTTGTTAGCAAGTATAAGATGTTTGACAATATCTTAGTCCACTTCACTTTATTATGAATTTTAAATAGTTTCAAAATATTTGATTAAACTTTAATTAAAAATTTAATAACTATGTGACAGTTGAGTGGCATGTATGGGTGAGGTAAAGTTCGGTCCAAAAGAATTGGATTAACCGGATTTAAAAGTTTCTGCGATTATTTTAGAAATTTGATATTTTTTAATAAAAAATATTGCTTATTTCGCATAATTTGATTCAGTTTTTAATTTTTTAAGCCGGTTAAAGTGAACAAATTGATGTGCCAAATATGATATTCTTATGTGGGGTTTCTCGCTTGATGCGATCTAAAAGGTAGGTAAATTATAAAAGATTTTATCTAGCACATTGATCCTTTAGACAGAGATAAGGTCGTGTTGTGTGATTAGTCATATAAAATTCTATTAAAATTGTTAAAATTTAAATTAATTAATATTTTATCAATCCAATTTATTTAACTTTTATTAGAAAAATACAGTTTGTTCAATTAAGTAAAAAAATCAAGATGGTTCCCCCTAATGAATGGACTTGGCAGCGAAGATAGTTTATGAGGAAAAGTTTAATTAATAAAAATGGGAGAGAAATTTTTTGGTTTGAAAATTGCATATATGAAATAGAAATAGAAATAGAAATAGAAATAGAAGCAGATGAATATTCATAAAAGAAAAAAAAAATCAATAAATCTATAGGAACCTGGAATACTTGCCGATTTACGTCCGCTACGCGTTGACGTTACCAAAGTTATTACCTTCTTTTGGTTGGACGTCCTTTGCCATAGTGGTGGACAGTTCCCTGGACTGGGTTTCGGTTCAAGACGAGTCGATACGGTACAGTTGCGTAAGAACCACGTCATATGATTTCATTTTAGTCGCAGCCATCGAGATTTAGAACGCACGACTCACAGCGAATTCTGAGGAAGTAGAGTAAGAAAGGGTGAAGCAGAGATGTCGTCGATCTGGGCGTCTAAGGGATGGCTGGAGGTCGGCAAGTTCGCCGTGTACGTATCGATCCCCGCTGCCCTCACATACGCTGCCACCGACTCCAATACCATCCACAAGCTCATGGGCTTCGTACGCTCTCTCCGATCTTCCTTCCTCGTTTTTAGTTCCATCCATTGAAAATCTTGTTCATTTCTGCTCGAGATCGCAAGAAAACAAGATTACTTAAAAAACTGTTCTTTCTATATTCCTGTTTTTTTTTAGTGCTAATGAAATGGCCGCTGTTCGATTTGTTTTTCCCCCCTCGTACGCTGAATTAGAGATTTTAGGGTTTAGGGCGATTGCCGTCAGTTTCCGTCTTTGGAAAGTAAATTGGTCACGGACAATTTGGATATCGAACGAGGAAATGATTTTGTGAACATTAAGGACATGAGTTGTAAGATTTATCTATAATGGAGTTCGAAGAAATTGGAAGTGGTTAAGCAGTTAAACATTCATTTATTGTCAACTTTGCATGTTACTCACCTGTCAGCACGGGGCTATGCAATCTTGTTACTTTTAAGTGCGAGTTTCTTCTCATGAAACTTTCTGTGGCGTCACTTGTATGGTTTAACAAATTGGTTGTTCTGACCATTATGATCGCTTCTGGTGTTTTGGCCGACAAATCTAATGAACTATGCTTACATTTATCCTTGCTTTTTTTTTTTAATCGATTTGTAAGATGGCCAAACACCATCTATTGGTATCAATACCACCAAGAAACCACTGCCAGGATCTAACCTTATAGGCTAGATGTTTGAATGTGAATCTGATGCCTCGAACCATCTTTTGTTGATTGGAGACAGTGCACCTAATCCACAAAAATTAGCTCCAACAAAGGCCTTGTGTATAATCTTCATCTCTCATGGTAGATGCAACAAATTGAACACAATTTGTGCAATCAATCATGCCCTCTTTTGTTTTTTTTTTAACTCAAGATTGGTATATTGTGATTCAGACTAAGCTTATTCTATTATGGGAATCCAAGCCTATATGATAAAAGATTGTCTGGTGCCTGAAGCTTTCACCAATATAGGGCCTGGGGAAGGGACTATTGGATGCAGTCTTACTTTGCTTTGTAAGAGGTTATTTCCAAGACTCAAACTTATGACCTCTAGGTGACACGGCAGTAACTTTATTTTTACACCTCCCCTTCAATCCAAGCCTATATGATATTAGAGTCAAATTACATAGAAATTTAAACAAGTCACTGCTGAAACTGTGTGCAAAGACACTCTCTGTCATTACATGGCTCCTTGTTCATCACAAACGGAGGTGGAAAAAAACAACCTTAGCTCATGCACTTAAAACTTCCCATGAATATAACTCTCCTCTCTGTAATGGGTCTCCAACTACCGCTGCAAACCAGATGTGGCTCCTACATGACTCTAGTATATTTTGTAACACAAAAACCCCAGCCACACTGAAAAGGATGGAAAGTCCTAAAATTTGGGCACTCTTGGGATGTAGGTTTTGAATCACTGAGGTGTACACAAATTGCTCAACTTGATATATTGCACCAACAATTGTAGACAGCAGTATAAGGTGCGCCAAGAATGTGTATAACTAAGTGAGCGCCGTTCCAGTTTGAAGTCAGTTATATGTAATAATAAAAAGAGAAAAACGCTCTGTGCTTTTTCCTGTTGCAATTGCTTTCTCCCCAACAGTGACCTGTGACTTCTGACAAAATGCGCAAGTGTCCTCGCAAAGTACGTCCAGGGAAATATATGAGAATCCATAAAAGATTATGATGATGGTGAACAGCCCAGTTACTCTGTAATTTGTTGATTATGGGGGTTTTATAATAATGATTCATTTTGGTTTTTGCAGTCCTTTTCTGAAGGTTTAGTTCTAAGTACAGACTAATGATACTAGCTCAGTTTTGTGAACAAAAAAAGTATGTGTTCTTGCATTATTATTATCCAAACAATCAATAGTATTGAGTTTGTAAGGACTAAGGAGTTTCAAAATTGGCATCTCGATTGTCTTAATGTATTTTTGAGCCATCTATGTTTCTTTATTAAAAAAAAATGTTTAACATCATATGAGATCTTTTATGCAGCGATCTTATGTAGTTTACCCACCTGAGGGTCCCCGCCCACCTTCACCAGAGGAATTTAGAGAGATGGTGGCCCGAGAACGTGCCCAAAAGAAGCAGCAGCAATGAATGCTTTGAAGCTCAAGTTTAGGGTAATTGCAAACTTATTTTGCTGTTTGGCATAGTGAATGACTTGTGATGTTTAATTGCAAGTAATCCCTTGTATATTCAATGTGTACGTTTCTTAACATATCTACCTACGACATATCATGTTAAATAAAAATACTTAGAAACCCTTAAACATATTGCCTACTGCATTTTTTAGATTTGTCCATGTGTTGAGTACTAAATAAATAAATCACTCGAATTCTGTCAATTGATCTATGCATTTTGGTACACGTCCACGCAGTCAGAAATTGATATGCCAACATACTCGCATGATATTGGTTCCAGAGGAAGTTCTTCCAAGCATCTTGTGATTTAATTTTTTTTGAAAACCTATTTGTTGGAGCACTAGTTGTGCCTTGCTCTGGGCCCTTTAAAGCTTGAGAGCGTAATGTTTTTTGCTAGATGTAACCAATGTGGTGCAGCAGTAAAGATGAGCAATTGCGAGTACCAGCATTAAATGATTAGCCAATGTTCTGGGAAGGCGAAAATTATCTAGATTTGATAAGGTAGGTGTCAATCTAAAGTCCTGAGCGACTCTTGGGTTTTGACGTTTGAGTAGGGATGAGACAAAGGTTTCTTTATGTATGCCTGTGGACTCAGTGCGAGTTGTTTTCATTGGCACTGGTGAGCACAACCCATGCCTAGTTGAACTATGCCTGTCATTGATCTCATTTCAGAGTTTGACATATCTAGTTACTCAATCAATTCTGAATTCTCTGCTTTATAAAATATCTTTTCCTAGAACACCCAAACACACCTCGATGCCAATTGACATCTCTAATCACTATAACCACTATTTTGTCCAATAAAACCTCTTTCGACATGACTTCCAAAACCCAAACAAATCCCTAGCAATAAGCACAAGCACGGTGAGGTGCACAGAATGCCACAGGCGAGTGAATTCCTTTTCCAGGCACTGTAAACTCCCAGAACAGTATGCTTTGTAGGGGGGGAAAACCAAACGAGGGTAAAAAAAAAGGGACTGCTTTCCTTGTTTCAGTCTAGCAAATGATGCAGTGACAACTATAGAAACACTTGTCCCCATTTCTGTTCTCTTTTTCCTTTTTCTTTGCTTTTGCTCGCCATGAGATTTTGCAGTACTGTCTCTTCAGAGTTCAGAAACTCCCTTTTATGGATGAGACTTTAATAAAAGGTGCTGGTGGAGAGGCCAATAATGACCCCCAACAGTATTGAGGAAGGCAAGGAAAGGTCATGGCAGAGGGTGGCAAGTTGCTTTCCTGAAAGCAAAGTTAGCTCTTTGTTTTTATACAGAATTGAATGTTGTCTTTATCCATAGGCTCATCCAAAGATTTAGCTAATTGTTAGGGGTTCCAAGTGATGATCCTGCTGTTCCCCATTCTTTCTATTTTTTCTGATCAAGAATAGTGTTTTTGCTAAATCTTTAATTTGGGAGCCAAACTTTACTCCACCGACCACAATTAATTACTGCGACCCCTCATTTCAAAGTCTCTGTTTGGAGCAAGTGACCACTGTCTCCATTCAATGTTCAGAGTAGTTCAAAACAGAACATCCAACTTTTTTTTACCTCTGATCATTCTTCTCCTCACTTAAAATATCTTTATGATTCCACACGCAGTGATAAAACACTGAACGGTTGGTAATAACAAGGCAACAAAAGTAGATATAATATCCCTCTTCTTCGGTTGAATCGAGAAGGCACGAGGCTTCCATTCACCTCATTTTATTATTATTATTGTTGTTCTTACTTTGAATTGAACTCCCTGTCATGGAGTTTGGAGCTCTTTGAAGTTGCAGTCTTAGCGGAGAGAACGAGGGCGATGTCTTCTCTGTTCCCCTTGGAGAGACCACCTCTGCCATGGTTTTTGCAACCTCCAAGAACAAAACATAACAGAGCATGGGTCATGGCAAAGCTACGGAGAATACTTCGATAGGTACAATAATGTCAGCTGCTGCAACAACTCAACTCGACTAAACAAAAAGATTGCTTTCTTATCCATTAATTACAAGCACGACGAAATTATGTTCGTCTTCCAAGAGTAAAAGAGTTCAACTTTGATCAATATTCTTGTTGAACAGTTCGTGGAAGACCCGTAGATCCGCTAGAATTTTAATCCTCGCCAACAGTAAGAGTTCGATAAACAGAAAAAGTTTTTTTTCCCTTGTTAGAGGATGGAAGAAAGGCCGGAGATGAGCTTATCACCGGCCTTCGGGCTCGCCGGCGATGCTCCCCGTTGCTCAGTTTCCACTTTTGTGGACTCTTCTTCCCCAGCAGAGCCGTTGAACTCTTTGGAAAGATGGAGGGCTGATATCGACCGGAGAATGACGCCGCCGCCAGCGGAGCTGGTCTCATCTTTGGCTTCGACGGCAGTCGTGCGGTGGTAATTAGGGGAGAGCCACTTGGCTTGCATGTAGTCCGATCGCCTCCAGGGAGGAACGTGAAGGCCCTTCTTCTTCAGGCTCTGCCGCGAGGCCGCCGACGCGAGAGCAACGATCCGCTGGAGCCGGTCGGGTGGGCCGACGAACAGCGACGGGAGGTTCTGGAGTACGGCGCGGTAAGACTTGGTCGGCCGCGCCACCTCGAACTCCGACTTGAAGTCCACGTCCACCAGGAGGCGGTGGCTGCCGCCGTCGGCCACCACCACGTCGACGTACTCGTACTCCCCAGCGGGAAAAGAGGGATTTTTATCCCACTGAGACTTGCAAATGGCGGCGTCGAAGCCTGCGGAGCGAAGACCGTCCGCCACCATTCTCCGGCTAACGTGCTTGTTCTCGGAGACCGCCTTCTCCAAGATCTTCGACGCGTCCGCCAAGATATTTCTCTCCGTCACGCTCGCGCAGGGCACCAATCCCTAGTAAATCCCGCCACACGCGTTTGAAATCGAGACCGATGCTCTCAGAATCGAAGTTTGGGAGGAAAATTAAAAAGCACACACTACCTTGATGACCTCGGCGGCGTCCGGAGGCGAATCTGCTTCTCTGGCCTCGAAGTCGTCGTCGGAGCTGTCATCGAAGTTGGCGTTGAAGCAGATGCAGCGCCCCCGCGGCGGTTTCTCGTGGCTTCCTTCCTCGCTGAAGCGGAAAAGCATCGCATCTAGATCGCCGGCGTCCTCCCTCTTCTTTTCTCTCTCGTCTCCGGCTCCGGCGAGCTTCTCGGCCGAGGAAGACCTAAGAACGCTCGGAAACTGCCACAGCCGCTTCAGCCGCGACTTGGCCGCCGGCCTCGCTAGGTCGCTCCTCTGAGCAAGTTCCGCAGCTCCGCCGGCGTCGATCGGCTGGATCTTCATCGGGAAATGCATCGATCAAGCGATCACCACCAAAATGCTACCTTTCCTACTCACACCGATCTCAAATCTCAACTACTCCCACTACTCAACACCGATTTCAACAAATTTTTTTGTCAGAAAACAAACGAAAAATTCTCCGCTAATAATTGCAAAAATTCCATCTTTGAGGTCAAAGAAGTAGGAACAGCACGTTCTCCGACGGATTCCAGGCAACGATAGGTAACCTAACTGTGATCTCTTCCATTGATTCCGGCGAAGGAGGTCGAGGAGGAGCGGAGTCGAGCAGAGGAGTTTTATGAAGACGGGCAGGTTAATAATGGCACGCTTGGGCTTCGGATGCCGTACTTGCCCAACTTCACGCAGAATGCCTTAAATTCATCACGATCACGCCACGCGTCCATTTCCAACCATATTTCTCAGACGCGCTTGCAGAAATTCTAAAGACTAAAATAGCCCTAATCCTGAATCAAAATATCGGAATTGCTCCCCTGCTTTGTCGATTAGCAACGGCTCTGTCCTCGCGATGAAAACCGTCCAAAATAACGCTCCGTATTAAACGGATAGAAACCGCTATAGAGTCGTTACGAGGTGGGGCATATGTCTGAAAATTTACAAGAAAATTCACCGAGAGTGATCGGAGTCCGACCGCGTATAGCATGTAACGTTTCGTCCGTATCAGCCGACAAATCAACGCGCCGGACCGATTCGGGTGGCACTTCGGTAAATAACAAAACCGTGCGGGGCCAATCACATCACTCCCTTCCATTTAATTTAATCGTTTCTGTTTTTTTTTTCACGCGGAGATTCGTGAACGAGTCAATGATTTAATTAAATTTCTCCGTGCGTTGCGTGTACAAAAGTAAGCAAGAAAATAAAAGAGGACAGAAAAAAATATATAATATAAAATAAAAATAAAATCAGGTGCAATTAAGTTCTTGTGGAGCTTGGAAAGGGAAAAAAAACAAAATGAAAGCAAGATGTCGACATTGTGGTGGGTGGGTTGGAGTCAAGGCTTGGTTGGAATATTTGGAAATGGGATCCCTTATTTGTTAAATTTTTACTAAATTAAATTGTCAAATTAAGCATTTTGTTGATTTATTAGTATTTCCTTGGCGTGTTTATCCTAATGAATTCTATATGTGAGGGGTGAAAAGTGAAATTTATTATTATTATTTTTAAAGGCATTCTTTCTTGTTTGCTTAAAAAGAAATAACAGTCATCATTTTTATCCGTGTGCGAGTAGACACGGAAAAAATAAATAAAAAATAAAAAAGATTAAGTATGCTTTAAATTTCTCTGGGTCATTATCAAATTTTGGCATCATTAGCAAGTGGATTATTTTTCTTTTATTTAATATTATGGCGTTCTTGATAAGATTACGTGACGTAATGATATTAATTATACGAATTTAAATTTTCAGAGAAGTGACAGTGGTTTTAATTAATTATATCGGAGCTCATTTGCACAATTGCACCATTTCAATGGAACATGATATGGTGCGTTATGGAGAGCTTTCAGAAGCCTCCAGGTTCATGTAAGGTTATCGGTCAAATTTTCAAACACCCAGCGTACTCTTATAAGCACAACAGCCCCTCCAGTCAAGTCAAGGGCGATCAAATCTATCAGAGCCCAACTTACAGCACACAAGCGTAGGACACACCGACTGACTTGGCGTCGGTCAAGTGCCCTAACATAGCTTACAACCCACAAACATAATCCGCACCCTACCAATTCAATTTTGGTCGATTTTCCTAGCACCCCTTCTTACAACACGTACCCTACCGGTTGGGGCTGACCAGACCTCCTGATGTACAACTTACGTCTCATTGACATAGCGCACACCTGACCAATTTAGTGTCGGTTGGATTCCCTAGCGCCTCGCGTACATCGCATGGATACCCCTTGCCCATTGCACGGTCATAACACTTACCCGACCTGCTTATGCCAATCAGATTTCCTAGCGCCCCACATGTATCAATGGGCACCTAGCCTATCGCACAGTTGTAGCGCTGAATCAACCAACTTAGCACCAGTCAAATTATTTAGCGCCCAGCTTGCATCACCTAGACCTCATGCCTACTTAACAGTTACAATACTCGCCCCGCTGGCTTGGCGCCAGCCAGGCCTCCTATGGCCCAGCTAGAAACCCATTGTCACAACTTTCAAGCATGTGGCCGGTCAACCATTAAGCGGGCCTAGCTCTTCAAGCATTGTCTTCAAGCATATAACTGATCAGTCACCGAGTCGTGCTTGGCTCTTTGTAGAACCACCCTTCACTCATCATAGCTCTTAAGTACTCTACCGATCAAGCCTAGTGATGGTTTGGCTCTTGGGGACCCAGCTCCCTGACCAAGATCACATCGTCCAAGTATACAATATCAACCAGCTCCAACGCCGCCATGGTTCTTCTGGGGATATACTCGCCCATTCTCAAGGGTATCACTCCTCGTACATACCCAAGCACCCTAGGCACCGATCGGGACGCATCCTAGAGACAATCATATCAAAGAACCATAATCGTCTGTCAGAGAATAACTGTTGGCATCAGAGAATATTCCACCGATATATGAAAGCTTCCTTTAGCCTACCAGGAACATTCACTACAACCACTTCATCTAACATTCTCTAACGCGAATATTCCTTGCCTTTACAACTGAGGCCTTAACAGATAGTATTAAAAGGCACGCACATACACTCATTAGTGACTTTTAGACTCTTGGTCTTTTACACTTTCTGCATTTATTATTTATCTTCTTCTCCTTTTTACATCTTGCATTTTGCATCGAGGACGATTTCTAACTTGAGTGTCGGAGTACCTAAGCTAGAGACTTTTTCCCTAATTTTGACTATCTAACGTTTCATGTGCTTGTCGGAGTGTACGCATACGTGCAATATTACTCTTCACTAGTTCCCATTGCTAAGGAGCACGAGGACCCAGTTTTCAACTCATCATCCATCTCCAACTCATAGTATTCTCATGGTCAAAGTTCCTACCCATGTCGTTGACCCTTCCATCTAACTCAGATTCTTCTGGATGGATCAAAACCCAAAGTAATTTCTTCGACTAAACCCTAACAAAATTATGAATTTATGCTCGAAAGCATGTAAATAAAATTTGCAAGCCTTGATTAGGAGAAATATAATTACAAAGTTTAAACAATTTAATTAAGGCACTACTTACATTTGGTTATTGTTTATTAATGGTGTATTATTTTTCCAAGTCCAAACAACAAGATTGCTTGTTCAAATCTTGCAAGCCATTATTGATCTTCCCTTGTACCCTAACCATGTGGAGGAGCTATCAAACTTATTTATATCATTGCAAACAATGAATATTTATATTATTGAAAAAAAAAGAATTAATTAGGTGCACCTAACAAATAACAAATTACTCATTTTAGGTAACCCTATTTAACCCAAAAAAAAAAAATGGAAACAAATTAAAGGGAAAAAAAAAGTAGGAAACCTCCAATCACATCAATAATGGCTAGCAAAATATTTGTTGGTTGGATGGTAGATTTTTACAATGGAATAGAGATCGATGAGTTCTGACAGGCTTATGCCATCGGACAAAAGCCGGCTTGGGTAGTCAAGATGAGGCTGACACACATCGCCCCACCTCCGCCGAGGACCATTTTTTTATTTATAATTTTTAATATATTTTTTTAGTAAATGAAATCCAAATATGTTCATTGAATAAAATAAATTAAAAAGGGGTCCACTCCTTTAAAATATTTTTTTATATATATTTTAAAGTAATTGCTAAAAAAAATTCTACCATAATAGATAACGAAATGTTATCCTATGAATAACTCCAATCGGGCCTTACTTATTGGGTGTTAAATGGGGCGGCGCTCGTTTTCATTAGTTCGCTAACATTTTAAACCGTAGAGTATCTAAAATCTGGAAAACTATCCCTCGTCCATATTTGCCTTAACTTTATTCTTACTCTCTAATTTTCATGAAATTTTAAGAAACCAATATATTTTAATGTGAGATAAAACTTTTAAAGTTATTTTTAGTTTTTCATAACAAATAATGTAAAAATATTTCAGAAATATTTTCAGTAGACAAAAACACTTTTTCAAGCTTTTCTTCTCACCTTTTTCTTTTAGCCTTTACTAATTTCATTAGCGCTCCTGCGCTGACCATTTCATTAATCTTGAGTTCGATGAGGTTTGACTATAGATTGTTCTCCAAAGTGGAGATCATTTTAGAGATATTGTTATGTATGGTAGGTAACCTAAATTAAAAATATAAAAATAAGA
>JBAMIB010000047.1:3658449-3669570 GCA_037177415.1 Kaempferia rotunda | reverse complement strand
AGCAGCGCCATCAAGACAATAGATGCCGAGAAGCCGGAACGTTATGTATCGGAATTTTGGCATGACATGAGGTGTTCCCATGCCGGAATGCCCATTTTGGCCATTCCACATCCGTTCCGACGAGGCGACGAACCATGGTTATACACTTCGATAAGGCTACAAACATCACCCTTTCAGTGCATTACTATATAAGGTTCATGAGCAATTACCTCTCATGTTACCATGTCACTTGTGATTTTGAAAGAATCCATCATGTCCTCCAACAAGGTCCTATTTGATTATGTCACTTGTATCTGATTTTTCGCTAATAATATAATCTTTTAGATCAATTAGTCTTAATAATTTTGTTAAATCAAACCTAACAATGATCATGAAGTTCTCAAATCAAAAAGCAAAAGATATTAGATTTTAATAAACATAAATATTCTAATTTCTAAACCAACTATACAAACAAAATAACTCTAAACCCATGCTAGACCAATCCCTAATATAACTGTCATCCACTTATCTCGTACCTAGATATTCTTTCTTTTTAATCTAAGAAAAAAGTGAACTTCTCTTAAGAGTCTAGATAGATAATAAGTAAATAAGATTAAAGCTAATACCAAAAGGAAAGCACGTAGAGGATTCGGAACAAACGAACATAAACCGAATGCAACAGCATCCCCCCTTCGTGGATGCCAAGCCCCATGACTTCCACAACCAAAACCATATAAAAAGGATAAAAGAAGGGAAAATAAAAGGTGAGGAAAAATCACCTCTTAATGATGCTTGGGAAATCGAATCACGCACCGGCGACGATGGCGGCGAGAGGCCACCGGGATCGCTCTCTTTCGCTTCCGCTCGGATTAGGGTTTTAACTGGAGGAACGCAGCAGCATTCGCATATTTATAACACTGCCAACCTTTATTCGCATATTTCTAAATCCGACTCGATCAAACCGACCCGTGTTCTTTTTTGAATCCGCCTGAATCCGTCAAGTAAATACTGATAATAAACAAACTGCAGAGTCGGAACAAGTTTCGGATCAAATTTACAGTTTAAAGTTTTAAAATCCGAATCCGAATTCGAATCCGAAAATGAAAATATATTAATGGATCCCTCAGCCTCATCTCCATGTGGATCCGAATCTTGATCTTCCTCCTCGATCTCGCCGGAGTAGATGGGGCTTCTCAGCATAATAAGGAAGATAAAGAAGAAAGAGAAGGAGATGCGAATCCTCATGGTGTGCGTACTCACTACCCTCTTCTCCCTCACTCCTTTTCCTCTCTTGTTGCTTTTCTCCTTGAGCTCTCTCCTCTCCTGCTGCGTTTGGCTCACAGAGGACTGGACAACTCCGGGAAGACTACCATTGTGCTGAAGATTAACGGCGAGGACACCAGCGTCATCAGCCCCACCTTGGGCTTCAACATCAAGACCATCAAGTACCAAAAGTTGGTCCTATTCTTAACCCTTCTCTTTCAGCATTTTGAGTATTTCGAGTGCGTAAAATGAATAAAAATGATGTCTTGGCTATAAATTTTAATCATTTTTTTTATCAAATATCTGTTCTGCCATTGGAAGAAGAGACCTAGAAAGAAAAAAAAAACAAATCTTGGTGATGGATCTCTATTTGGCTTTGGGCGCCTTTCAGGTATTCGCTTAACATTTGGGACGTTGGTGGTCAGAAGACTATTCGGTCTTACTGGCGTAACTACTTTGAGCAGACGGATGGCATGGTCTGGGTCGTTGACAGCTCTGACGTCCGGAGGTTAAATGACTGCAGATTGGAGCTCGAGAATCTCTTGAAAGAAGAGGTTAAGATCAATACAATTTATTATATGCATTTTGGGTTGGATTGTTATTTTTGTTGTCACTAATAGTCGCATATATGTTTATCTAGTTCACAACTTAAATCTTTTAATACACAAGACATAGCTCAAAGTTTTAACTGACTATGTTACCTTTGCTGAATATATCATGTTGCTTAAGTTTTCTTTGGAGTTGTTGCATCCTACATCGAGGGTATAACTTTGTGCCTACGGCTGGCATATCAACGTTAGGAGTTATCTTATTCTTCTGTCTGACACTAATTGGTGATAAAATTGAGAGTGGATATGAATTATGATCATTTTATTTGGTGAAAAGTTGAAATTCATTGCTGGTTAGATTAATTTATTTGACATCAGTGAATGAGATAGTAGTATTCATGCTAATTTCACATTCTAACACTAGTAAATATTAATAAGAATCATATCTGACATATTGAAGGCAAATGAATCATAATATTACACCACTGCAACAATTACTATTTTTTTTACTTTAAATAAAAGGGTGACCGAAGCACATAATGAATAATTACTGAGCTTTTATCATATGACTTGATACTTTGGAGAAAAAAACTAGCTAATTCTGAACTGGCTACCTTAGCATGGAGTGCGATGAATACTAGAGAGAAAATGATAAGAGGTTTTTAAAATATTTGATGAATTCATAATGAGTGAGTATAATCTTCAAAGGCAGTCCCAACATTCTTTTTCCCTTAATGGGTGAAAACTACAAGAGGATAAGGGTGCGTTTGGTTGGCGCGTTTTCCATTTTCATTTTCTGGAAAACGCGCGTTTTCTAAAAAATGATGTTTGGTTTATATTTTTCATATTCATTTTCTAGAAAAATATATAGCATTTTATAGAAAATTAGAGAATGACAAATTGTCATTCTCTAAAAAATGAAAAAATAGAAAATGAAAAGGAAAATAGTTCAAACTAAACGCACCCTTAATTTCTTGAAAACAAAATTCAATAATCCCCAATAATTTTCAAAATAAACATAATTTTAAAATGTTTGTCTGTCCTCTATGTATACTTAATATCTCACAACTTGAATCTACTTAGTGAATCAATTTAAAGTTAGTTAGACGAAGTCTTATAGTGAACACATACCATGAATTAGCTATTCCATATGTCTAACCGTAGAATACTTACTTTTACACAGGATGATTCTCCAAATTTGATGTTTAAAATGCTACCCAATATTATTTTGGCCATGTGTTTCATATCCATAAATGTTTAGGATTACATCCTTGAAACCTTGGAGCAACCGGTTCCTATATTCATATAAAGTAGAAGTATCTCTGTAAATTTATGCTTGACATATACTCCAGGTTGTTAAGTGCTATTTACTCAATTTCAGTTGCTCCTTTTTTCTCCTACAGGTATCTAAGCACCTTTACCACGTGATAGTAATCATTAGATATAATTAACACATGAAGTCCTTTCAATGTCATTTCTTGCAAGACTCTTTGTTACTAGATTAAAAAATTTTAACTTCATCTAACAACAGTTAATGGTAATTGTAACCAATGTCTAAAATTTCGAGTCATGCTAAAGGTTTAGTTTATGACCGGAACGTTACCCATATCGTGCCGTGGCGATACGGTTTCAATACTTTTTTAAATATAAAAATATATCAATTAAATAATTTTATTAATATTTGATTGTTATAGATGCTTTTCCTAATAATTTGTCTCAATTTCCATCCTTAAAAAGGAAGGGAAAAAAAGAAATGAATGAAAGAGGGAAGCAATTAATTGTAAAAAAAATTTTAAAAAATGAAAGAGGAAAAGAAATTAATTGTCCTAAACCTCTAAACCCCAAATGAAAATAGCCCTAAACCCTAACCTAAGATGAAATAAACTCTAAAAGGGGAAAGAAGAAAGGAAAAATAAAATAAAACAAAATAATTGACAGCATACATGTGGCTAGGTGAGGCCGTTGTGAGGCCACTGCCGCCTTGGCTCTGCCCATGTTGGTGTCGGTCAGAAGGTAAATTTCGCACATGCCGATCGACGTAGGTCGATATCACGAATTATGATTGTACCATTTTGAATTAACCTTCTCATGTAGCAACTCTGAGGTCGAGTAATTGAGTGGCAAGTGGTATAAATCATCCTAGAAATGTGCATGGCTTGTTGAATTTTGAAATCTATAAATGTTGAGAGGTTGATTTTAGAAAGTATATATAAGAAAATAATAGATTTGTAGTGAATTCTTGTAACTAGGGAATGCCAGAATTAGTGGCCATTGAATAAAAACCAAGATCTATCCATTTTAAATGATGCCCGGTATAGGGAATATAAGTGGAGAATTGTAGCATATGTAAATGGTGGGAAGTATAGCTTGGAAGCTGTCTAGTTATAAATGATAACATGACCCTAAAAGTGGTCCATCTATATAATAGATAACATGGTCTAAGATTTTATCCATCTTTTATTTGTTATATTCATACTCAATCATTGATTTAACTTATGGTTTAAGGTAAAGAAGCATTCAATTGCATTATAAAAGAGAACAATAAACCTAAGGCCTGATGTGAGAAACTAATAGAGTAGTAGACTATTACCTCTATTTAAGGCCATCTATTTTCTTTTAACTCATCTTTAGTCATATTTAATGATTGATCGTTTCTGACTCAGACGCTTTTGACATTGAGCACTTGCTTTATTGTATGGAGAAATTGAGACATGGCCAGGCTGTTGATGTTCCAAACTATGATTTTAGAACTTATAAGAGAAATTTGCCATCAAGGAAGGTATATGTTTTACACAGACCCAGTAATTTTTTTTCTTTACACAACAATGGAAAATTTCAGCTTAATTTCAATTCTTCACCAGCATAACTTGACATTTTCATACATGTATTGCTAATTGCATTGCTTCATCAAATTTTGTGGTCTGCCCTTGCTGTTCAACTTTTTATTTTATTCCTGTATATTCTCAGATTGTTATCCCTTTGGGTGCTATAATGTTATATAAATTGTATTACTACTAATTATGTTAATGAGGATTTTGTCTCCTAATTCTTCTTGAATCAGAGTCTATACTCTATATAGAGAAGCTGTAGGAAAATATTGATATCTCAGATGCAAAATTAAACCACAATTAACATCATGAATGAACAGTGGAGTGTAATCCGACCGTAAGGAACATTGATCTTTGAATGAAACCAATCCAGTGAAAAATTTGGTTCTAATTTTTTCTGATCAAACCACCAGCTCGATCAGGTTTTAATGACTGTGATTGTGCTTTTTGTTGTTCAAATTAAATAAGTAAATAAGAAGCCGAGCATGATTGAATCTGTGCTCTTTCTAGAATGGTCAGCATCTTTCACCCCCCTAATCTAGAGGTATTATTATTCAATATTATTAAGATTGAATGTTTTTTGTCTTCTACTTGTTATACTGTATTTTTTGCATTGTAAGAATTTAATTTACTTCGTGTATTATTGCACTAAAAAAGTTTAATACCACTTTCTTCTCTTTAAGATTTTTTCTCTCATTTTTCATAGAAAGTTAAGATGTTGAATTGACCTTCATAATATGTTTCAGGTTAATACTTCAGATGTTATAATTTTGGAAGGGATTCTAGTATTCCATGATCCTCGTGTTCGAGAAATGATGAACATGAAGATCTTCGTTGATGCAGGTTCTGCTTTGTTCGCAAAAGTGATATGGATAAATTAGTTATCATTTTCACGTATTTTAGTTATTGTTCTTAATCATAGAAATATCTATCTAGATGCTGATGTACGGTTGGCCAGACGGATAAAACGGGATACTCTTGAGAAAGGCAGAGATATCAAGACAATATTGGACCAGGTTGGCAATTAGACAGAAGAATTGGTACTTTTTTACGAGTTTAGTAATCTAGCTATTCCTATACTGTTTAATCATGAATTTAGGAGGATGCTAAAGAAGTCAAACATTCTTGAGCAAGCACAAAGCTCAGCTTGATGAGGCTTGTGTATTTACTTTCAAAGCTATAAGTGAATGAGGTTAAACACCCATTTTAGGCACATCTAATGAACAAGTTGGACATGAATATGATTGAGGTCAGCTTATTTGATGTTCAGGAACAAAATTCATGAGTTATTAATGATAAATGGATTTACCTAGCACTTATGTAATTTTTTTACAGACAGTAGGAATTCAACCTGATGGAATATTCACTGAATTCTATTTGAAAATTAAATATATATCAGCGACATATATGCACCAAAGCTTTTTCCACAGGACTCATTTTAATCTTTACACTTGGAGCTTCAATGATGAGTACCTTGTTAGATCTATTTCAGGTCTTCCTTTGGCCAATTGTTTCTGTAAAAAAGAGTTGTCTTATTGGTTCCAAAAAAAATAGTTGCGGCAAGAAATATTATAGGGTACTCAATTTTTTTACTCTCCCTCCTAGATGCAAGCAGATAGTACAAATGAAGGCAATCATGTGAATGCTGTGGGATTGAAGTTAAGATTCATGATGCATAGTGGCATCCAAGAAATTTATAGTTCATGTTGCTATAGAATTTCCAAAGTTAAAAATCCAAAAAAAAAAAAAAATTACAGTTTCTGATATGACATAAGTGAGTTTGACTGTTGAAGCTTCTTGATATTGATAATCGTTGTAGACTTGTAGTGAACCCTTGCTGTCGTTGAGGTATATGATTTGTTCCTTTGTGGAATTCTCAAATGCACGAGTTCCGGATTTAATATTCCATGGAACTCATTGTAAGTTGTATGCAACATCTTTTTGTGGAACATATCATTTATATTTGTTTCTGTATCATTTGTATTTCATTTTGTAGTATCATAGTTATTTTCTTTTCTATAACCATGTAATTCTTTCATGCAGTACTCAAAATTTGTAAAGCCTGCTTTTGATGACTTCATACTCCCAACAAAGAAGTATGCTGATATCATTGTGCCCTATAGTGGAGATAATCATGTAGCCGTCGACTTAATTGTGCAACATATCCATACAAAACTTGGTCAACATACTGTGTGTAAAATATATCCAAGTGTTTATGTAATTCAGTCAACTTTCCAGGTAATCATTTATGTTGATGGATCCAATGTATTCAAGGAAACAAACATAAGTTCTAGTATTTTGTTTTTTTTGGTTAAATTTTCTTGAAGCTGAATACCTATCTATCATGTACAGTTTCCAAATATGCGAATGCCTCACTGCCAGTCTACTTAACTCTCTTACTATAATATCTTGCAGATCCATGGCATGCATACATTGATACGTGATGCCAAAACATCAAAACACAATTTCATATTTTATTCAAATCGGTTGATTCGCTTGGTCTGTGAAACTTTTCCTGTTGTTGCATACTCTTAATATTGTAAGTCAATTTATTTTTACATTTGCAACAGGTTGTTGAGCATGGTCTGGGTCATCTTCCATTTAATGAAAAGCAAATCACAACACCAACAGGTATAATCCTTTTCAACTATCCTATGAGAGGGAAGAATGTCTTCTTATGGCATGCAAGAATATTTGTTATTATCTTTTTCTAATAGTTCTAGTTTGCTTATTGCTTTTTTAGCTTTATTTATTCATTATGTTTATTTTCTTTCATTGTATTTTCATGATAGTAGCATCTAACTTTGAAGGGGAGTCTTAGTGCAACGGTAAAGTTGCTACCGTATGACCTTGTAGTCATGAGTTCGAGTTGTAGAAACAACCTCTTGCAATGCAGGGTAAGGCTACGTACAATAAATTTAATGTGGTTTGACCCTTCCCCAAGACCCGCATTGGTTGGAGCTTCGTACACCGGGCAACCTTTAGTTTAAAAAAAAAAGTTTCTAGTTTTTATCTTCTTCTCAAATAAATAATAATGTGTTTGAAAGTTTGTTTTGTAAGAATATTTTTCAAGAAAATGAGTGCTATCAAAAATCACAGTAAATAAAGTTTTGCCTGGGTTGGTGCATTCAAATAATTAATCATCTTTTGCGTAAGAAATAATTTCATCTTAAAGAAAGTTAAGATGTAGTGATACAAAAATTGTTTGTTTTACATTTATCTTCATTTCCATATTTTCTTTTTTGTGTGTGAGCAGCTACAATGAATGATAAAATGAAAGAACATTAATTGCGATGGTATAAAATATTCAAAACTGCTAAACTGTTAGAACATAAAAGAGTTGAATCTATTGTTAGAGTAGGTGTTAGGAGAAAAGCAAGTCCAAATGAAATATTAGTTGGATAATGGAATAAAAAAATAATTGATTTGAATAGTACCAATATATTGCCTTGATTAGAGTTCACTGGATGATCCCATACCCTAAGCAATTGGGACAAATATGGCAACATGATTGGTTTTTCTTGATAACTTTAGAAATTTTTACAAACCAAACATTGCTGTCTGGTTTCCTGAAAAACTTACATGGTCTTTTAACTTCAGAAAATTGCTCTGAGGCTTAATTGCAACTATTTTAAGTTAAAAGGCGAATGTTTCTAATTCCTTGGTATTCCAAAAAGCTAACGAGGCGTTTTCATTTTAGGTTGACAAGGAGCTTTCGTTCTTGAATAATTTTGTTCAACAATCCATTGAGAAGGGAGCAAATCCATACCTTTCGGAAAGTGAACAATTAGGCATGTCTGGTGTAAGCAACTTTAGAAGTCCATACCAGCAAGAAGCTTCAAGCCATACACTTAGATTTGAAGCATATGAGCTTCCAAAGCCATCTTCTATACCTGTTATTCCTCAAGCCTCTGTCTCAACTCCAGCTAGGGATCTTGTTCCAATGCCTGAGACTACTTACTACAGAGAAAATAACCAGGGTTCTAAGCTGCCTACTGGCCCTGAAGCCTCTTCTGCAGATGTTGGAATTAAGCTTCGCCTCGACGGTGTTCAGAAGAAGTGGGGTAAGCCTACATATTCATCTTCTTCATCCAGCGCTACCTCTGCAGAGAAGACAACAAATGGGATCGTGGCACATCAGGATGGTATTAGGTCTCAGTCACGAGATACCGTCGATTCAAGGAGACAACAGCCTGAAGTTTCAGCAGAAAAACAAAGATTGGCAGCCTCGCTTTTTAGTTCTTCAGCCAGTAAAATTGAGAAGAAACCAACATCTGGCCAGAGGATGCCCAAAGGGAGTGCTGCAAATGCTGAGAAATCCGGTGTGGCTAGATCAGTCAGTCCTGGAAATTCCGAGGTGAAAACTGCTGCCCCTGATCTACTTGATTTTGGGGAACCAGTCCCAATAAGTGCTCCAACTATTGATCCCTTCAAAGAGTTGGAAGGGCTTATAGGGCCAGCTCCAACACCAGCAGTGATTGATAACTCTATCACAACTATTGGTGTCCAAGCACCGGATCTGATGGCGGCGCTGTACATGGATACACCTCCAAGCGGATCTAGCAGCAGTTCCTCTGGTTTGGTTTCTGAAGGCATTTATTCCACTGATAAAGGTTCACACACTGCAAAACCCACACCGGCACCAAAGAAGGGACCAAATCTTCAAGATGCATTGGGCAAGGATGCAACCGCCAGGCAGGTAGGTGTGACACCAACTGGAAACAACCCCAACTTGTTCAGAGACTTGTTGGGCTGAAAAGTCCACAGTGAGCTTTACGCTTGTTTGCTCATCACATGATCTCGACAATAACTCCTGTGCATTCTTTCTCATACAACGAGAGTGAGTCGATGATTTGCTTGCTTAGATTGGCTCGACTTCGAGCCATAGACGAGAACACATGCTTCAAGGCCTATTGAGTAAATCTAAATGTCAATTCCTCCTTTTTTTTTTCCTTTTTGAGGTGAAGAAATAGGACTGTTCCTTAAACAAGGTGTATAACATGTTGGCCAATTTGTAGATGTGCTTGGTTCTTTATGTAGAGAAGAAGAGACACATGGACTTGTGAGAAAAAGGATGCCATCATTCATCCACTGGTTTGCCTTAATGAGCTTCTTCTTCAAGACTTGCTGGACTGGTAATTTTCTTCTCCCTTCCAATCTTTTGTATTTTCTGTTATAGAATTTAAATTTTCTCTCTCAACATTTATTTTCTTCTACTGATCCTTGTGCAAGCAGTTTGTGAATGTATTTCATATGTTGTATGATGGTATTTCGTTGGGAATGGTTAGTAATAAAGGTCGCTTTCTTCTTTCATACCCATCAATGGTTGATCATGAATTCTCTAATCTTGTCATATAGGGCCTGTTTACATGGGAGGAGCCAGGGCGGTAAATGAATCGAATATTTGTGAACAAGTTTAGTATTTGGCAGGGTAAGAGCTTGTTTATATTTGTTCGATACACACAATATTGATTAAATAAATAAAATTGAATAACTCGTTAAATTAAATAAACAAGCTTGAACACATATATATTTGTTAATATTCATAAATAATGTTTATGAATCATATTCATTAATAAAACTTTTAATGTGTTAAATAAATAAAAAAAATAAAAAAAAACAATTAAATAAGTTTGAATTTAGAGTTCAATAATCTTTAGACAAATCAAGTTTAATTATATAAAAAATAAATGAATGCAAGTTTGAACCTTGATTTTAATGACTTAGTTCATTTTAGATTTGATTCGGTTTGGTTAACACATTAAAATTTAACTTGATTTGATTTGTTTACCTCTTTAAGAGGAATATTAAGTTGCCGTATGAGTGGATGAACTTTCTATTGTGTTCCCTTAACGTTTGATGGTGCACTTTGGGCCATAAATGGATGGGAAAGGGTGAGTGATGACAATCTCAATTTGCCCTTAATGAGCATGAATGAAAAGGATGAACGAGTTGAACCCTAGTTAGGGAGCTTGACGAGAGTTTCGAGTGGTGGAATAATTGCTAAGGACTTGCTCACCAGGTGGAATTAGTTAATTTTATCTAATGGATAGACAACCCTGAAATACTTATTATAAAGTAACGAATACTTTCAGATTACGCTGATGGCTGGTAGAAAATTTTTATTCAGTTAAATTGATCATTTATAAAATTAATTGGTTCGAAAAATTAGATCCTAAATTACCTTAGCAAAAAAAACTAGAGGAAGGATTAAGCATGACTTAATGCAAAATAGACCTAGCTGTATGGGTTCTCTTTCTCAATGCAAAGTCGGTAGAGGGACGAGCATGCATCTTGCTTTGTGGGTTAAACTTGTAGGAACTCCTTAGTGAAGGTGTCGATAGGGGGACGAGCATGCATCTTGTTTTGTGGGTTAGAGCATCCACATTAATTTTTTCATCCAAAATCTAAAATTTAGAGTAAAAAAATTACTTTATTAAATTTAGATATTCACTTTTTATTTCATAATGCATCAACTTCTATATAATTTATCCTATATTTAT
>JBAMIB010000047.1:3580569-3591161 GCA_037177415.1 Kaempferia rotunda | reverse complement strand
GGGTTCCAGGAGACCCGACGACTAACTGAAGGGGAGATCACTGTCTACTTGGGCGATGCAACAAAAGTGGCGGCTATATACCAGCACAAAACCCTATCTGCATGGGCCCTTACACGGTAGTGCAGGGGTATCTGTTGTGTGAAGCTGCTTGGTCGTACAAAGCTGCACGGTCGGGCAGGGTTTAACTAGGGGAACAATGCATGATCGTTCAATGTTGCATGGCTGAGAGAAGTTTTGCGTTGGATTTTTGGCACACGGTTGTGCTATGTTGTGTGACCAAGAGGGGCTGGTTGTTGGTGTGCCCACATGCCCATATAAATCTGCATGGCCTTGTAGGGTTTATTGCTGGCGACACTTTATGGCCGGGGTGGCTATCACAAGGTCATCCTACCTTGTCTCACGGCTCTGTGAGCCCTGGTTCCGGCCATGTACTGGGTTCTTTTCCTCTTTTCCCAAGAACGCCTCTGAATCTGCTCCATCATCCGATACATGCTTTGAAATATAGTTTTTCTCCTCTTTTGCTCCAAAAGTATATCCTAGCATGAAAACCAAGAAAAGAGCATATATCTAAACAAAGAGAGTAATAATGTTGAAATATGAATGAATAAGAGTGTAATAACATAAATCATATAAGTGAAAGCCAAATAATGTGCAGAAAAGTATGCATAAATATAGATATAGTCCATGCACATAAGATATCCACACCCATAGGTGTATGGTTAATCCCCGACTACAATACACTGACTCTTATATGTTTCATTACTACACCCAATCTCACTACCTAATAACACTAATGGAGTCGGTAAATGAGTAAATGTGCAATCATAGCATATAGAGTCTGGGTATTATCTCGGATCATAAGGACTACTAGTGTACAACCACAACCATAGATTTATCCACTCTATAAATGATAACCACTTAAAAAGTCTGTGTGAGGGATGTTCGATGAACACATCCTATAAGCATTCATCGTATGCTTGAACATCTTTATATACTTACCAATGAAACATATTACACTACATCACTGATATTAGTCTTTAACTCGAACGACCTTTTATCCTTGTTTATTAGGCAACCCAATTAACTATGAACTTATTTAGAATATCCAGTAAATATTGATGTATTTCATAATGACCATCATATGTACCACCACATCTCACTATAGTATATTCAAAAACTTTATCTGTGCATCTAGCATGGGTATAAAGATAAAGTAAATACCAAACTATATTAAATTATATTAAAATAAAGGATGTTTATTTACAAGAGTCAATAAAGCCCTAGCCAGCTGTTGATTTGCAGGGCACCTACTTTAACAAAAAAAAAAGGTGTAGTCTACTCACATCACACCTCCGTACTTAAATCTTTACTTGTCATCAAGTAAAACATAGAATCTAGATTTATGTGTGTAACTAACATATCATAATCTCTAATAAATCAGTCAAATCCTATCATGTAGTTTCACAGATAAGCATGATACAAAATTATTTGAATGTGACCTAAGTAGAAGTTCTCCATACTTAGAGCGATGAGTGGCCTAACTTTTTAAAATGTCAATCTCCAAGCCTAGTCAAATTATCATCTAACCACGTTCGTCATACTTTCAGTTATAGGACCTTACTTGCTACTTATAAAGTTCTTCCATCTTAATTATACAATGTCTCAAAGGAATACTCGATATCAAGAGAAACATAATAGTTATTTTCCTAGTAACTTAACTCAGTCTCAAAGGGGTAACCTATTAGTTTCTGCTCATGATAACTATTTTCTATCCCTTTTTTAAGTGTTTACAAACTGCAACACTTGAACAAACCATTTTTCTCTTTTTTTTAATTCTGATTTTTCCTAATGAGTTGACATGAACCAAGGTTATCCAATAACCAAAATGTAGTTGAGAGATCACCATGGAAGCAAGAATACTAGTCCAGTTTTATGAATCATGATTATTTTTAGAAGTATCTACTATCAAAATCAAGCATGTGTGAATAGATATCCTAAAACTATGCCAACACTCAAACTCTTCCAATACAAACATAGCTCACTTCATACTATTATGTACTATTATGAATATGAAGAAGTAGATTACTAAACATACTAGCATACTAAATCACAGTAACATAAATATCTAGAACAAACATGCTAGTATCTTTCTATGAGGAACAAAAAAATAATAACATTATATATGGTGTATCTAGAAATTTTTATTATGCAAAAGGAAAAATGACAAAAACTAACCTACAATCCAATACACACACACACACACACACACACACACACACACACACACACACACACACACACACACACACACACACACACACACACGTACGCGCCTGCGCGCGCATGCTTAAATCTTACATTGTCCCAATGAAAGCCAAAAAATCTAATGTGAAAGAGGCTTGAAGTGAGAGAAGTTACCAAGTAATGCACACAAAACGACTAAGTCATTCATGTGCCAAAGCCACTCTTCTATATGGTAATCACACTTCTCATCTCTGAATACCACAAAAAGAAGATTAGATAAGAAAAACCAAGTAGAGAGATTGGGTTAAGGAAAAGAGAAAAGGAAAACAAGAAAAAACTTCAGTTGTCTCCTAAAAAGTACTTGTTTTAGGTCATTTTCTAGTTTATTAGGTTGACTAACAATGTATCTTTTAAACCTGGCTCGTTGTGGTGTAAAATATTTTAGAACCCTCTTGCTAAGGGTTCTTTGCCTTTCACCTATCTTACACCTTGGTCATGGAGGAGCAAGGTGTTGGATGAGGTTGGTCCATCTAGAGGGGAATGAATAGCCTGCAAACAAAAGTTACACCTTTCTCTTGCTACTTACTTAGCAAGGGCACACGTAAAATAAGAAAAATTAAATAACATAAAAATTAAAGGTGACACGAAGAGTCACTTGGTTTGCAACTGGGAGATTGCTAATCCAAAGAAAAATCAAGCGCACTAAAGACTCCTTCAACAATGTCAAAGGCGGAGAAGCCCCTTACAAGAATCGAAAGAACAAATAGAAAGAATGCAAGTAGAAATGAAAGTATAGAGTGTATTATTTTAAACTTAAAGAACAAAGCCTCTATTTATAACCAATTAGTCGAGCTAACCGTTATGCTGACATGGCACTTCCTGGGTGCCTAGAAGCAATCCAGGCCCTTGGACTCTGTCAAGTCGATCTACTTCGCAACAAGTCTCTTTAATGGTTTTAGGTATCCTAGTTGCTTGGAAAGGATCGGGACACATGTAATCCAGGCGCTTGGAATATATCCAAGTTCCTAGAATGGTCAATTCATAAGTTGATCATTCTTCCATCCATTCGATTAGGTGATACTCTAGCCATCCAGAGTTGAGCTCATATGAACCCAACTTTGACCTTCTCCTTGAGCAGGCTTCCTCTCTGGCTTTTTTTTTTCCCACAATTACGTCGTTCTTGTTCTTCTCATCTACTAGTATACTCTTTCCTTGCTCCTTGTTTCTTGGATGCACTAAGCTCATTGACTCCCTTCCCATGTCATCATTCTCGCTTACTACATCTTCTACTCGACTTCTTATGTTCCTAATTCCCTGCACACATAGACACAAGACACCAAATCTACAGACATAACTTATCTTGGTTGATTACATCAAAACTAACCTGAGGTACTTACAATCACTTCCTTTTTGATGTGTATCCACTCGAGTTAAGGTTAAGGTAAATAAATAATAAATAATTTAAAACAAATTAGCATAATTATTTTTGCAGTAAAGTACAAGCAAACTATTGCAAATTCAAATTTTTACAATCTCCCCCATAACTTAGACCCTTACAATTTCTTCCCATTTGATCATATAAAAAAATAGGGTAAAAATTAAAAACAAAAATTTAGTGGAGGATATTATGCAACTTTTTCCTAGGGGATTTACATATGAGAGGAAGTCTGTGTATTTTTTTATGTAATTGATTTTCAAAGAAAATAGTTTTTATAAATTAAAAGATAGATTTCTAAAAACATTTGAAAATTATTTTTAGCCATTGAAAAATGATGATTTTTTTTCAAAATTAAACAGAATTAATCTGATTATAAAAAAAATGAGAAAACAAATACTCTAATAGTGATTCAATACTTTTCATAACATAAATAGTTATATTTGAAATAAAACTCTTAAAAATAGTGTTTGACTTTAAAATATCATGCTAATTTTTATAAACATTCAAATGATAACGTGTATTTGCAAAAAAAAAAAACAAGTTTTTTAAAAATCAATTCTTATAATTTTTAATTTTAAAAAGTTATTTTTCATTAAAAATATTATAGAAAATTCATTAATCATCAAAAAAATTCCAAAACTTTTTATACTAATAAGAAAAAAATTCATTTTTCATAGAAAAATTAAAACCTAATTAAATTCGAACAAAAAATATACAAAGCAATAATTTAACTAATATTGTTAATAAATAGAGCATATTACTTTCTTGTATGTAAAAGAAAATAAATTAATAGGTTAAACATAGTTTTGGAACCTAAAATAAATTTCTACCTATTGAATTTATCATAAATTTATCATATTTTCACATGATTGTGCCTCATAAGCATGACCCGGACATTATGGAAGCTCTAGACTCCATTTTTACTCCAAATAGCCTCTTGTCAATGAAAATAAGCAAAGAGCAGATCTCAAAATAAATTGAATGAAAGTTTGATATAATAATGGAATAACGTGTAATAAACATAAAATATATAAATGAAATACAAGTAAATGTGCATTAAAATATGTAAAAACATATAAATCTACACACATCACCACACGGTCGTGCCTCTTGGCACAACCTAGGTGTGTGTCACCACTAAATGGAGGGGAACGACCATGCCTTAGGGCATGACCTGCCCTAGTTCGTTTGGCCAAGGAGGCATGACCAACCCCTTGGCCCTTGTTGGTGGGAGTCATGACCCTGCCTCAAGGCACGATCAGAGCCTTCTTCGACTCTGATGGGGGTCACAATCGTGCACCTAGGGCATAGCTTGTGATATATGTAGATTATGTACATTTTTTGCATATTTTAACGCTCATTTACTTACTTTATTTTCATATATTGTTAGATACAGAGATAAAATATTTATTGTAGCTCGTGAAATAACCATAACATAATATCTAGAAATTTTTAAAATTTTTTCGGGAATTAATCGGAGCTCAAATGGCCAATTTTGAGGGGATGACTTCATAGACAAATTGATAACCTTAGAAATATCACATATGTGGGAGTTAATTGGATTCATTAACTATATGGTTTAATTTATTTAAGCTAAGTGTTGAGTTAATTAATTAGGCAAATGATATATAAACCTAAGCTAAGGTCATCAAACCCTAAGTCTATTTCCTCTCCTCGTTCCTTTTTCTCACCCTCTACCTCACGACGACACGCTCGATGCCACACCTGGTCTTCTCCCTTCGCGAGCTACAGCAGTGCCGCCACCACTTCGCCGGTCAACCGCGAGTTCCACCAAGCGTGCCGAGCATTTCTCCTTCCTCCCGTCATCATTGACTGTTGTGGATCTCTTTTCCCTGCTCATCATGTGGAGCTTTTCCCGGATGCCTACTCTGCCTCTCGATCATGCTAGTCCATCCTAGCGTCAAGAGTAATTACTATTGCCAAACTAGGGAGGACTTCGCCTATCCTCTCTCAGACTCAAGGATCGACTTGGAGGGGAGTCTGCCGCCACCTGAAGGCTTGTTGCCGGCATATCTCTATTATCTGGTTCCACCACCACCTAAATCTCTTCACCAGGGTTTAAGCACTATCATCAACGTCAGATATCAGTGGTTGCTAGTAGACCAGGTGGCTAGCATCAATTTGTTGTCCCTCTCACTCCCAGCAGCCTCTCCCCTCACCCATCTTGTTGCCGAACCTACGGTGAGCTCTAACCCTAGCTATTGATTTAGGTAATTGGGTGTTGTTATCTTGATTTTGGAAATCCACACTTGCTTGGGCAGAAACATCACCTCTGCCGGCCTCCACTCACAACAATGAGCACCTCCGGCTAAGATCTTCTAAGGGGAGGAGGGCACTGTAATTAGGGATTAGTTGTGGGCTGCCTAATTCAAGATAAACATTCACTCTAGTGTTTGTTTTAGCGGATTTAGGGTTAGTTGGAGGGTTAATGTTGATTTAGATTTCTATATCTTGTTGGAAATTTTTATCTTACTGGACAATTCGAGAATTTGAGAGATTCGGCTGGAGAAATTTCCTGGGCAGCTATTCAACTTCACTCGATAGCTACCTCTTCATTGTGGAGGTTTCAGGTTAATGTAAGTTCATATTTAAGCTTTGGATTTGGTTAAGGATTTGATTCTTGCAAAAACTTGATACGAATTGTGTACGTGGTTGATAAAAATTGTGGTATAATCTGAAATGGAATGTTTAGGGTTTGGAAAATTCATTAGGGTTGATGATACACATGATTAAGGTTAATTGGAGGTTAATCAATGATAATGTTCGATTAGGGTTTTCCCTAATAGTTTTAGGGAGTAGATTTAGCTATTTAATTCATATGAAAATTAGATAAATAACATACATTGATGCAAGACTCTGGTTACAGGATGAGCGTCTCAATGTGGGATTGTTTGACATGATCTACATTTTAAAGCGGGTATTTCTTCCTTGGCCTCTTTTTAAATCATTAATCTTAGTGCATGGTTGTTTTACTTGATAAGTAGGATTGTTTTACCTTAAATCTATTTGCTTTGTTATCTTGCTTGATACTTTCTGCTTGACCTTGGAGATTATCTATTTTATATCGTACAGTCTCATCTTTGAACTTCTCTAATCTATGGAGTTATCACATGCGTGTTGTGTAATATAGGTGATGTTATGTCGATTGTTTATATTCATACAGTGTGTACATATAATGATTAGGTTGTTGCGTTGAACTTGTATTGTATGTACACATATTGATTGGGTTGTCATGTTGACCTTGTACTGTATGTACACATATCAATTGGGTTGTCACGTTGACCTTGTACAACATATACACATATCGATTGGGTTATCGTATTGACCTTGTACTGTATATACACATATCGATTGAGTTGTTACGTTGACCTGTATTGGTTAAACTTATGTCGATTGGGATTGTTGCATTGATCTTATACAGGTTGTACTTGTGTTGATTGGATTGTTGTATTGATGATGACTATGTGTGTATCATGATTATTTATATCATGATCATCATCTCACTTTGTATGTTGGCGACCATTGTTCCGTATGAGCTAGTTGTCAGTCATTCTTGGCTGACCATTCGGCCACTCAGGAGAGGAGTGGTAGTATGGAGTGCAGCCTGTCCTGTCGTGCCACCCAATCACTTAGAGATTAGTGATATCTGACATTGTGAGAAGTCAGGGACCCTGACACATCGTAGTTAGATAGCTACCATGCCACTGTCTGCCTCGGTCACGCTTATATGGTGGTATCTGAATTTTAGTACAGTTGTCATTTTCTGGCCTCTCAGCCATACGATGGAGCATGCATATTCATATGCATATGATGCGCGATACAACTTCTTTGTATACATAACTAGTAGATACTAACTACATGTGATTGTGATGCGTTGCACTTGCTTGAGATATGATTGTTGCATATGGTTGTCATGACACATACATGTGCATTTTTATTATTTGTACTTATTGATATGAGTTTTGCAGATGTTACAGATGGTTTTGTTGTGGATAACTAGGATGTTACTAATCATTACCCGATAGATGTTGGTCTTGTACTGGTATGTATACTAATTATGTGTAAGTTATTATCATACTCTTATTTCTGTAGAGACAGTATACCTTTGATTCCTTTATTTTATATATTATGCACTATCTTATCTATTACCCGCTGAGTGACCCATACTCACCATCCCGTCGTATTATTTATATTTTTCGGGTATCATATAGATGCAGTGAGTCACTTGGTGTGCCCCTACAGCTGGTCCCATGCTCATTTTAGGACTATTTTCCTTTTGTGGTTTTGACTACTTGCTATAGTTGGATTTCTTTTAGTTGTGGCTTTGTAATAAATAAACTTGGACTTGGGTTTTAGCCTTCGGGCTCGTAGATTTCTATATCGAGTTTTGGGTGTCCTACCCACGTTTTTCCACTGCGATGTTTCTTTTATGTTCCAGCCGAATGACTGTCAACTTTTGTGTTTCGGAAAAGTGGGTCGTCGACATTGGTAAGTTGTTTTTCTTTTGTTCTAGCTGTGTAGGCTATTATATAAACTACGTGGTTGTTTACTTTCTGTTCAGCCATGTGGTTGTATTTAAATTGTGTGGATGTGTATATTCGTTCCAACAATGTTGGTTGAGGTAGAGTGGTCATGTAGGTCTTGTACAAATGCTTCATATTGTCACCAGTACATGAGAGATGTTGCCAGATTTTCATCGGGTTAGGACTCTTCTAGGGCGTGACATATGTTCGATGCATTTGCACACCTCTTAACATATTTTCAGCACAATTACTTTTTTTGTCAAAGATCAACTCTTTGTTTGGTTTTGTATAAATATGATGCATTTTCAAGCGAAAACGGTGTTAATATGTGTTTTGGAGAACTAACAAATAAAAAGGGTCCAGCCGTGTGGTTTCTCACAACCGTGCCATATGCCTAGAGAAAAGTCAAGCCTAGGTCATGTGGCTTCAAACAACCATGCAACACATTCAGACCGTAGAAAAACCCTAACCATGTGAATACATATGGCCGTATCAAAATTCTAGGAGAGAACCAAGTTCCGACCGTGTGAATCCACATGATCGTATCAAAATTTCAGAAGAGAACTAAGCTCTAGTCATGTGAATCGGCTTCACACAGCTATGCCACTAGAGCTGAGCCAATTCATGCTCCGGCCATGTGAATCCACACGACCATGGCAAGGGATGAGTAGAGCCTGTAGATCTGCTCTGTAAATGGGGGTTTCTCCCACTTTTATAAGAGAAGAAGGTTCTCCATTTTGGAGGATTCATCTTGGACAAGATTTGCACTTCTTCCATGCTTAATTGGATGATCCCAAGCCATTTTCAGTGTCTCCATTGACTCCAAAAGCTGGGGATTGGATCCAAAGACCACTCATCGCATTGGATAAGCCTTTCTCCCTCTCTTCCTTTAGCTTGGATTTTTGGCTTATGTTTTTAATGTCTTTTGATTCAATCCTACTTATTATGAAGTAGATCTAATTGTTCTATGATTAAGGAAGTAGTTGTAATGTGTAATTGATATATACTCTTGGATTTACTAATTTCCTTTCAATATGACATTGTCTATGCCTTGTATCTATTTGATCTTACGTGTGTGTGATGTGTTTGAGCTTAATTCTCATGTTTGATTGAATGATTATATGGTTTTGCTCACCTTGGGAAATATAGATTATATGATCTGGGAGCTCTAGTGACAAGGGTGCCCTTTTAACTAGACATCTAAGGTATTGCCCTGAAAGGAGGAGCAATTCTCTACAAAGAAGTGAGGAATTGGGCATAATTATTTATTTATATTTCTATGATATTGAGTGTTTAATGTTTTTTTTTGACATATGATCGGAGGGCTTTAGTCACAAGAGTATCCCTTTAATCGGACTTCTTAGGAATCACTTTCATTTAGTATCATGGGATGTGAATAAAGATAACATTCCGACTTGACCTATGCAGGGAAGAGTCGTTGATGAATTGAACTTCCTACTTGTGCATAGGAATATAGAGGATGGGCAATAGGTGATCTTTAGTGCATTGATTAACATCACAATGAAATTGAACTCCTAGAACATTTCCCTCAATCTAATTCATTGACAAACTCTCTCTCTCCCTCTTTCTATTTCTCTTATCTCACTTTCCTTTACTTTCATGTTTCAATCCTCAACCTTTAATAGTTTAGCTAATTCACCATGACTACTCTCTAGTGCCTATATCCAGTCCATATGGCTTTGATATCTTTTTATTACTTGATGACAACCATGCACTTGCGGATTGTATCATATTAGATTTTTAGCATCATTGCTAGGGACTATGTATATAACATTAGTTAGCAATCACTTGAGTTAGACAAAACATTGTTTTCTTTCTACATTTTGTAAATATTTCTACACTTTTGCTTTTGTATATAACTTGCATTTTCTTACTTTTATTCTTGTAATTTATTTTCTACAATTTAATTCAACTTTTAAATTCTGCACTTTGATTTCTTGCATTTTCATACTTGTTTCCAATTTTGAATACTCTATTTTCTTTGCAATTTAATTTGTGAAAATTTGAATTCATGTAACCTTGCTCTTATATGTGAAGATCTAATCTTGTAGGATATTTATTACCACTTGATTCAGAGATTGGAAGAACTTATCACAGAAGAAGAAACCTGCAGAGACAACAAGAAGAACAAGTATCATCTCAAATGGAAAATCAACCTCTCAAGGATTACACAACACCTTATGCTTGATGGCTTCTGTCTAGCATTACCAGACCAACCAATAAAGCAAAAAATTCTGAGATAAAACCTACAGTGATTAATACACCCATAAGTGTATGGGAATATCGAAGTAATATAAAAGATTATCGTATCCACAGGGAGTTAGATTATAATCACTAGTTACTAA
>JBAMIB010000047.1:3535825-3549654 GCA_037177415.1 Kaempferia rotunda | reverse complement strand
TTTAAATTTATTTAATATATGTTAATTATAATTATGTTGATAAATTATATCACTAATTTCATAAAAATATTAAAAATATTAAAAAATTTTATATGCATAAATGTAAAATACATCACTAATTTTTAATAAAATTTATAATTATAATTATATATATATATTTGTTGGATGCAAATATTTTTTTAAAAAAAAAAGTAAACAATCAAATATAAATGAAATATTAGTTTTAAATATAATAATTATCATAAAAAATATTAATAAATTAAAATGCACATTAATAATTAAATTATAAATAAGAATATGTTCTAAAGAATGTTTATTTTTAGTGTGATATAGTGGAAGTGGATTTTAGTACCAAAATTATACCATTTTAATGTGAAAATTAAATTATGCATAATATTATAGGTTAGAGATTGTTTGATATCCTAATTGTCATCTTACGTGCACACTGTTGTAAGATCCGTAGCGTGTTGATCTCGGGACGAATTGACGGAGGCGCTGGGGGCGAATGAATCGTCTTTTATCACATGTTGTAAGATCCGCAGTGTTTCACAATCCTCTAACTCACGTGGAAACACTTTCTCTTTCATATAGTATACTATATATTGTTATATTAGATCCAATACTAAGGAGCTTACGATCCAAATGAATATAATCAAACTCTCGTCCAGTATATTTTGAATTCTAATAAAGATGTTAAAAAATGTTAATTTGACCAAATAATAGAATCAACATTGTCGGGCTTACAAGAAATAGGCAAACAATGATACCTAACAAATGCATTTTACCTTTCCATTTTGGCAATAAAATAATCATAACAATGCGGCGATGATACCTAACAGGTTTCATTACAACTCAAATTCACTTTACCATCTCCATTTGGCAATACATAGTCACTGATATAATACAGTAAATATCGTTTTAATAAACAAGGGGAAAGATTTGCATGATTATTTAGTAGGATCTTAACCCCAAAATAATTACATATAGGGAATGATAATTAAGCACTACAATAACTCCATTTTGGATAATTAGTTCTTCATCATCGGATTTCTAGAACACTTCATGTAGTAGTCACAGCCAACAGGCAATGGTAAGGGGCTGAGTTTAAACCTTTCAGACTATACATTTTTGTATTGCGAGCCAGACGCTATTCTAGTGCGGCGTAGCCTCCATTCGCAGCATTCGTTGCCTTCGTAGGCTTTCATGACAGGGAGCAAAGAACTCATGTCCCAGAGCTTCGTCAGCAGCGATCCTGCACCTAGGATTTATTGTCAAACACTTGTTCACCAGATCAAACAGCGAATCTGGAATTGCCTCGATAAACTCTGGTCTCTTGGTGTTTAGAATACACCACTCTTTCAATTCCAAGGATCGCAACGATCTAGCATCATACAATTCCTGCAATATGCACATTGTTACTCAAAGAGTTTGTTTCATGCTCGATTGAATTAAATGGTTAGCTAATGAAACCTGAGGAAAAGAAGACTCAGTGTTGTGAAGTTTAGCCACTTCCCATAAATCCTCACTCCCCCTCAATTTTGCAATATCTTTAATATTCCTGGAATTGATGATAAGGCCAACATAAGTAACAGCTAAAGACAAATGGCATTGATTAGTAGAACTCACTGCTCTGGATCACCACCAAAGGGCGTCTTTCCTATCATTAAGTAAAGTAATGTAACACCGGCAGACCAGACATCCACTTTGCAGCCTTGGTGGATTGACTTGAGTAAAACCTGTTTTAGCATAATTATGAGAGGAGTATATACTATAACACAATGGATTACAAGATTATTAGCACGCAGGTGAAACTTAACCTCTGGAGCTCTGAAGCCCTTGGTTCCAACGCAAGGACCCTCTCTCTTGTGCTTTCCATTTTCTAAGAACATCAGACTCAGTATCAATTGAATAAATATACAAGTTGTATGCTTATTGATGTTAAGACTTACTTTTAGGATCAAGCATGCCAGCACCAGCAACAGCATTTCCATCGAAATGCAACGGCATTGGCGTTACAGTTACTAGCCTTCTTTCCATTTTACCCAAAGGAGCAGCCACCCTTTTCCTCTGAGAAGCAGGAAGTGTGGATCCCTTGTGATCAGGAGTTTGCATTGCCTCGTGCAAAAAGTTAATCAATTCCTTCCTCCCTTTACAAGGAATAGGTTGCTTCAATTTATCAACTGGTGTTTTTGTACTAGTGGGATCTCTTGCTGATGTTACACCAGAAATATCAGCAGCTTGATTGCAACATCTATTTTTGTTGTCAATTTTGGCCACTGGATTTCTCTCAGTTTTCTTCCTCGAGCTTCTTGATGGATGGGATTTCAAGTCATCAACTTCCTCAGTTCCATTGACCAAAATTCCATCCTTTGTTACTCTCTTTGGTTGTTTTGGTGAAGAGGATTTCAAATTTTGTGACACTGTATCTAATTTTATGTTACAACCAAACTCTGTTTTACCTATTATGAATCAGCAGAAAAAATAGTGTTAACTCTTAATTAGTTGATAATGTTCTAAACTATTGTACATAGTAAAAAAAACAATAAGACAATACTCCCAGCTTCAAGCGAATTTTTGATAATCATCAAAATTGACTTTAGCATCCAACAAGCTAAATTGCAAGATTATGGTATTTGAAATATTGTTTCTATTTTTAGATAATCCAGGTTTCCGGGCTTCGCCTGAAGGTAGATAGCCTTCCCTCTTAGTTCGTCTATAGAATAAATCAAGAAAACAACCTAGAGTTGGCACTTGTGTTTTAGTAATTTTCTCTTTTATCACATGATGTGTATGCATACATGTTAGCGATGCTAGCATGCATTAACACATCACGGGGAAAAGAGACAGGACCGAGAGAGTGAACCTAATTCTCCAACTTATAAATTTCAAACTTGAGAGTCTGTTCACGAAAGTAGTCCAAAACCTCTCGAGGATACTATAGACTTTCACATAGCATAAAAAGTTTACCCCAATTCAACGTCGCACAGTAAGGGATAGAAATCTAGAGGGTTGTGTGGTATGTGACAAGAGTCTCCCTAAGAAATCGGTCCCTCTAGTATGACTACCATGAAAGTAGGGGGTTGCATTTGAATAGATCTGTATTATTCAAGAGGAGATATTGGTTAAAGTTTGACCACCTTTAAGCATGTTAAACACAGATAAAAAGGGAATTGCAATTAATGTCAACAATTATAATGGTAAAACAGAAATTCTAGAATTGCATTTAAATCTGATTTCTCACAACTTCTCACTCTACTTTCTAAATTTGTTTGCTTTCACAACAATTTCACTCGACTTCAATTCTTTTAGATAGTATACTTTATGTTTGGATTGGTACTCCACTTCATGGTCCCAGAGGATGATATTTTATTACTTAACGACAACCGTGCACTTGCAACAATAACACATCACTTACAAACGTTAAGCTTATTTGTTTTATTTTATTTTATTTTATTATCAAACAAACAAAAATGAGCTTTATCGAATCAATCATCAAGTTTGCTCATGAACATTCAATTTTTTTAGCCTTACTCCCAGGTACAAATCTCTCAATTCTCAACTAAATTAAAACTTTTACCATACAACTCATTTACCACAAGGTCATCTCCTATCAAATACTTATCCCTCAAATTTACCAAGCCATTAGCTAGCTCCACATGTCATTATTCAAGTTTCACCTACATTGTTTGCCTCCTTGACTCAATTGCCCTATTACGCTCCTCGTCTTAGAAATATCAATATCATCCTTGTTTGATCTCTTCTAACCTTAAACCATCAAGTCTTCATCAACCTTGGTCACACAAAGTCATCTCCATATGTCTATCAACCGCATCATACACAACTTCATACACATAGCAGATACATAGAAATTCTAACTTAGGTTCTTTGTCCAAACATCAAACTCACAATCAATTCCAATCACTAAGAGCATGATTGCATTAACATGTTCACTAACAAATTCTGCCTCCTAACAAGTTAGGAGTAAAGTATGCTTCTCAAGGAATTTATGCTCGCTTAGATTCTCCGAGTCATCCTTCTCTAACCACCTAAGAGTTCACCTTGTTACAAGAGTCAAACTTGTTAGGAATACAATCAAAATCTCACATTGGAAATTCATTAAAAAAAATTATAGGTTAAAAGATGAAGATATATCCATTAATACGAGACCTTTTTGGGTAGAGCCCAAAAACAAAACCATGAGGATTTAGGTCAAAGTGAACAATAACATACCATTATGGAGATATATGAATTCTTTTGGACACAACAAAACTAACAACCGCTATATGCTCCTCATCTTAGAATCCACTTCATTAGGAATTTTCATTCCCTCGAATACTTCAAATCATACTTTGTCAATTAGCTTCAAATCCACCTCATTACGAACCTTTGAATCGTCAATCATAATTCATCCAACTTAACTATGTTAAATCATCCATAACAATTCAACCTCATTGAGTCACAAGTTTCGCAAGTTACAAATGCACTTTATCAAGTCCCTACACACTTAATGCATATTAATACTAAATCAACCACTTACGAGCATTATTACACCAACACGGTCTTCATTCTATATTTGAGAAAACATATATATTGTTATTTTTCAATTCTACTTACCTATTTATCTTAAAATAAAAATACAATTTCTTACCAACATTAATCATATTTGCTCAACTATGTAGGCCAACTATATGAATAATGTCCCTTCATTAAACTTTATACAAAATTATATAATTAGTATTGCTCAAAATTATTGAATTATTTTTATCACATTGAGTAATATTTTCCTAACCTTATCTACACATTACACTTAAATATTTTTTATTTTTAAAAAGAAATATTTAACTAATTAATAATTAACTTAACCATTTGTATTGTTTTACAATTTTGCACATAATTCAATCTACTCTTATAGTAAATTTTATAGTTTACATTAATTTTAATTTTTAAAGGTGAAACATTATCATCTTTTTCTTAAATAAGTATTAACAACCAAAAAATGATAATAATGCAATAATTTAAAATTCAAATTCTATTTTTTGAGTTGTCTAATGATTTTTTTTAGCATTAATTGTCAAGGTATAATGAAATTTTGAAGCATTTAGCTACAAACAAATGACTATTGATAACCAAGTATTTGACACATTATTTTGATTTATTTTTCAATTTTTTAATCCACTTGTATGGTTTATTCTCATTGGATTATTTAGAGTTTCAATGCAAATATCTTCTAATTGATAGTCTTAATGCTTACATTGATACATAATTTGTTTTGTAAAGCATGTGAGGAGCATATTGAGGAGTTTTAGGCCCTATTCAACAAGAAACACAATCAAACTGTGCCCCTCGACACGACCAAGTTGTGTTCTTTACTGCCACATTTGATCGGCAAGATTTTAGAGTGAACAATTTATGGCACGGTCGTGCCACACATGGAAAGAGTCTGACACACCCATGCCAAATTCTGCTAGGTTGTGTCTTTGAACATTGGTTTGCATCTTGGGTTGGTTCAAGGGTTGGTATAAAAGGAAAAGTTTGTTCAACCCTATGGGAATCTCTCCAGCAACCCTCCTTCATCCCACATCAACCCTAGTTACCATCTCTGCCTCCCTTCCTCAGAATTAAAAGGGAGTCCATCTCAACTTCTCCTTCTCGGATTAGAAAGGAGAGTCTGCTCCGCATCCAAGGAACCTCCAACGATCTGCATCCATTACTTCACCAGCATCATCTCTCTTTCTCGAATTAGAGGAAGGGAATCTGTCTCCACCTCTCCTTCTCAAATTAGAGAGGAAGAGGATCTATTCCATCTCAAACGGCATTCCCCGTAACTCAACTAGATTAGGGAGAGTTCGGATTCTCCACCACACTTCGGGATTAAGAAGTGTGTTTCGTTCATCGCCACCACTCCGTCGACATCATCTCTTCTTCAAATTAGAAGAGGACCCATCGCATCGACAAGCCCTGCCTGGATTAGGAGATGTGTTTTCCCCTTCATCATTGAAATCCATATCCAGCATCGAAGGGAGAGATCTCCACTTTACCTTAGTCTTAGCTTAGCTTAGTTTGTATGCATGTCAAATGTTTGTTTAAATGTCCCTTACACTTTATTTATTTTTGGTAATGTATTTCAATTCCTTTAATTACTTGCATGTTAATTTTGTTTAATGCTTTAAATTCTTGTCACTAATTTAAATTGCAATTACGCTAGATTAGATTAGGAATATTTTGTCTTATGTTATGTTTCATTAATTCAATCGTCGCAATCTTAGTTTAGTTAGATTAGGTTTTCATTACTTGCATTGCTTTTCATTTAGTGCTCTTAGAATTCCAAACAACCCCCCCCCCCCCCAAATTTCAATATCCAAAACCCCTCAAATAACATAATCCTAAGAAGTATCATCTGTTGTTACATTCTTTGAGAGAAGACTCGATTCATCCCTATGTTACATTAGCATAGAGAGGTTTGTTAATTAAATTGAATTTAAAATCGTGACATGACACACGGTTATCAACTATCATTGATGGTTTTGCAAATAAGACTAAAGCTCGATCCTTTATTAATTGCCATAAGTATGTTAACCTTCATTGCAATTTCAATAGATAAGTTATGAGTCCATAAACATTTGATTGAGGGATCATTTTATTGGAATATTTTTGTGGTGACAGAATGAATACATTAACTTACTTTACCATGCTCTTAGCAGTAATAAAGTGTTGGTTGTCGTGTTTTCGAATATGTATGACCACATAAACATGATATTGGATTATGCTATCAAAATGGAAGCTTAAAATATACTGAAAAATATATAGATTTTTTAGCACAGATCAGACTTACTATTTTTGAAGAGTTTTTGGTGTAGATCCTGCATCAGCAAGAAATGGAGTTTAGTTACGACTTATTATATTTATCATGGCAAGAAACAATTAAAGGTGAAATAACTAACCTTGGCCAAGTTAAAATCTATAAGATATCCCTTATTATGCTGACGGGAGAAGAGAAAATTTCCTGGTTTAACATCCCGATGGACAATTCCCTGAAAAAATAACTTCAGCAAACATAGAATGCAAATGCAAGAGTCCATCAATGTAAAATTTAAGTGTGTTTTGTCACCTGTTTATGCAAGCTTACAAGGGCACTAAACATACAATAACCATACCATTGGAGTTCAAATATAGTTATGTCCTTTTTCAAGACCTAAATAGTATTAAAAAAAATTAGTGGATGCATATAATCTCATGGAAATTTGAGAACAATCTAAACTCACCTCTGGCCTGTCATGCTCAACATGTTCTAGAACAAAACAATCTGAATTGCCACTTTTGAATGAGCCTTCGTATTTTATGACAAAGTTTCTTCCTCTGAAGAGTATTAATTCAAAAATAAGATGTGCAAAACAGATGCAAAAGCAGAAATCAATCTACCAAAGGCAAGATATTTAAAAAGCAGAAAAAGTCTTCTTAATTCTTACCCAAATCGTGCCAGCATCCTCATTTCATTGTGGACATGTTGCAAGTGAGCATTGGCATGAGGACCTGTTCAAGCAAATGTCAATCTTATGAATTGTCATCTAACATATCCAAATAAGTTTGTGCATGACAGTAAAAATAATTGACAATAAACAAAAATGTTACAATTGCAAATTAATTTATAACAATTTTTTAGGTCTGCAGTAAGACTGAAAAATTGTACATGACACAAGCCAGTTTAGCAATGACCAAACATGGAATTAAGCTTAAATTGTCTGTATTCTTGAATTGAACACATTTTAAGATGGCAAAAGTCTGCATTGTCATACATTAAAATTTTAACTGTGATGCTGTTTAGGATTATGAAGCATTTACCCATAAATCTGGAATAAGTTTCACCATATCATTTCTTGCCAATCACAGATCCAGATATTTTTAAATAAGTAAAATAATATAGAAAGCAAACTGAAAGAATGTTATTCATGCACAAAGCTACAGCTCATTTTCAATGTGTTTAAAGTATAAAAATGCAAACTAAGTTATTTCATAATATAAGATGAATGAGTTAATCATGCAATGCCACGTGTTTAATGTATGTGTTGTGTTTCATGTTAATAGATGAATAAACAATTATTGACATAGAAAATGATATAACATAATTTTAACCTGTAAATGATTCAAATTGCAGAATCAAAATTCTTATATTAACAAAGGAAGCTAAAAAAATTCCAGAAACAAAACTACCTAGATCACCAGGACAGTGATCTACTATCCTAAGCAAGTAAAAGATTTGGCAAACTAGCATATGGAGAAAATAGTGAAATCAACAAGTTTTGTAAACATTATCAACATGACTAGTCAAGCTATAATAAGCTTGACAAAATCCCTGAATTTCAACAAATATATAAGATAGTGTTCTTCATTCTTGAGCTACATGTTTACAATTTAAAAGAAACAGGTGTTTGGATAATAAAGTTTCATACTAAATCACCCTTAATACATTCACCTTGCAGAAAAATAAAATGTTAAAAAACAATGAATCACAAATACAAGGAAATTGACTTCAATTCTCCATGATAGTTGCTGCCTTTAACTATCAAACTACTGAGTAATGAATGCTTCAACAATAAGAGAAATAGAGAATAGCTCTTCTAGTTACACGACAGAGTGACTCTTGGATGGCAGCCTACAGTGAATAGTGAGGATTTCTTTTATCTCTTGCTCAACTAAAAAAGTAATTACCAAATGGAATGTCATGTAACAAGTAGACAATAATGATTGGTTCAATCGTTGGAGTGCACACCAGCTGATGTTTAATACATAGAGTAAAGTTGAAGGGTGGAATCTCTATGATTAAGGTTTAATTGAACTAGAAATTTCGTGGCCTTTTAAAACAAAATGATTATGAATGATAGGATAAGATAAGCATACATTTAACAGCAAATATTTTCCCGTCATTTTTCCTTCGAGCCTTGTACACAGTACCATATCCACCTGCAATGCATGGGTTACAAGAGGTAAGGAGAACACGAAATAATAGATGATGTAATGTGGAAAATGACAAATAGATTTTCATTCTCTACCTGAACCTTCTTCTTCCTCGATGATGAAAGATTCCAATTTCGGCTGCAACTTGGAATCCAAGTGGCTCTACAGACAAATTTAAAACTAAATATTGTAACCCACATTACTCCAGAAATTTTGATTTGAACATACATACTAAACTATAGACATTAATACAAATTAAACTTACCTTAGGAGTCTTGGGTACTGGATCCTCATTCTTATATTTAGCAGCAATAATAGTATTGGAAATTTTCTTCATTTTCTGCTTCTTTACAGAACAATTTAAAAACCTACTTTCCTGATTATCTTTTATGGATGTTCCATCTCGTTGATAATACATTGGTGAAGTGGAGTGATAAAATTCCCCACATAAGTTTGGTGTTCCCATAGCATATGATTTCATGGATTTTCTTCCATAATTATGCACAGCTTGATGGCTGACTGATTGGCATGCCACAAAAGGTTTCAATACTTTATCTGTCCGCTCTGTGGTCATGGAAATATCAAATCATTATGATTGTAAAATAATTAAAGTAACCACTAAACTAAATGAGTGCAAATGATGTTATTTGAAGAGAAATACCTGAAGGAACAAAGCCCTCAGGATTTTTCTGTGAGGGGCTAGTTCCTGCTTCTGATTGGCAAAAGATTCCTTTAGTAATTGTTGCTTCTTGTAATTTCTCTAATGTTTGACCATTGAAATTGTTATCATGATTTATTTGTCCTCCAAGATCCTTCAAATCATTTAAATCCAGCTTAATAGTAGAGGGGAACTCAGCAGTTGATTGAGAGCATTTCACTATAAGAGAGTCAGTTTCATCCTCAGATTTAGCAGGTTTGTTTTTGACATAATTCTGCGTAGCCATTCCTATATCTCGTTGATCACATACAGTTCCATTAGAGATACTAACATTGTGAAGATTGGCATTACCTCTAATATCATCAAAGTTTTTCTTATCGATCTCAAAATCTGAGGTAATCTTAAGAGGCAATGGTTGTATTTTATTGAAGACAATGTTTGGACTAGCAGTCTTTGCAGAGTCAATTTGCACAGGCAAAGAAGACTTGTGGTTATTAACCTTCGAGAGGTTTTCATACAAAAATGAGCCAACTGAGAAGGTACCATTGTTAGGAATACCAGAAACTATATGATTTATCTGCAATGCCTGGAAAGGATGAATACAAATGATGATTGGATAAGTAAATAAACTAACAGGATTATTAAGCTTAAAATGAGACCAAGCTAATATAAAGTTAAACTAAGATTGCAGGTGAGGAAACAATTTTGTACATGATACAATTTGACTTAAATCAATAAAAATTATAGAATGAAAACTTGTCACTTTTTTGATAATCTAGCAAGTCTAAGACAACCAGAATAAAGGGAAAATCACAATAATAGAATTATCTCGACAAATACAATCAAAAAGTAGTTGTGAATGAAGAGCTATTGATGTTAAAAGATCCCACTGTTTTTTTAATATTGTTGAATTTCCTATTTTACAACCTAGATATTATGACAGTTTTATGGCTTCCATATAGAATTCTAGGTCACGGAATGGAAGTGACAATAATAACATCTCATGGAAAACCACAAAACTTAAATAATTTTTACTAAAATGAAATTTCTAGTGTCCACTCTCCATGCATCAGGTGCCTTACTTAAGTGGCAGCCAGATAAAGATCATATCCAACTGTTGTAATACTGATAGCTGAATCACTGATTCCTTTTATATCAAAGATCTGGTAGACCGTAGACAAATAAGCAAAAGTTGGGTAAAAACTTTGGCCAACTAGTATAGGCATTTCAATTTCAAAACTCAGTATTAGAATTCAAATGGGATGCTTTGTGTCAAACAAATTAATTGAAGTGATTGGTGGAGTGAAATTGCCTACGGGCATATTCAGAACTAAAAAAAAAAATCAAAATACCTTTGCAGTAGCTTTTCTAGAACTTTGCACGACACAAAGCTGATTAAAGTGTTCCTTGTTTCCCCCAAATTCTTTCAGATCTGCAGTCAAAATGAACTTTCACTAATGATAGCTAGAAGAAAAGTCCATTCTACAATAAAACGAACTGCTAATTAACATACCTCCTCCATCAGGCAATAGTAATCTCCTCTTGGCTATTGGCGTCTCAACCCGGTCATCCTCCAAAAGTTGCAACTTCCTCTTCCTCGTATACATCATAAATACCTCACCGCCCGCTCTCACCTGAGTTGTAACCGTGAACGGAAATCTAGGAACCAATGGAGCAATGCCGGTCGACAAAAACTGCAGGAAAGCCGCCATGGTAACGGCCGAGGGGGTGACGAAGCCGTCATCCGTTAGCATCAGAGGGGACCCGGGGATACTGCAGAGGATATCGACGAAGTCCGTGCCCACCTCAAGGGCACATCTGGATGCAAGCTCCGCAGCGGGTGCGGGGCGGCCGAGCCGTAAAAGAACGGTGAGGAGGTGCCATGCCCGCTCGACTAGGGCCGTGGATGGCGCGTAGTAGTAGTCCGGCCAGGGAGGAGCCACCATGGTGGAGGAATGGGAATTCCCGTAGTACGATTTCGATCTCCAGCGGTCCCGACTGGATTTAAGGCTAGGGTTTCGGGATATAATCTATTTCGTTTTATTTTTTATTTTGGGAGAAAAGGAAGCGGGAAAGCTCGACGTATGAAATTTGAGCGATCACGTGACACGTTTTCCCGCCCACGAAAATGCGCAACAGAACACGATTCATTCAATTTCTAAACCTTAAATTACTTGAAAACGTTATCAACTAACGGAAAATTGATATCCAGGTTGATTAATCCTTTAGTTAGAGAAATTTTAAATATTAATAGTAAATTTAAATAAAAATTATTCAAAATTATCACTGGAAATAAAATCAGATTTTATTAATACAAATATTTTTAAAAAAAATTTCATTGGGAGTCAAAGTCATCCTGGATGAAGTCAAATAAAAGATAAAATTACTTTAAAAAATATTGGAACTAATTTAACTTAGTCATTAGGATAATTATTGAAGGATACACCATCATGGTTGCCGCACTGCTATCATTGACTCAAAAGAGAAAATTAAACTAGGTAAAGCATAGAATGAAATTAAATCATAGCATCGATTATTATAGCATGTGTAGGATGGATTAAGGGCCTCATGAATTGGTACTTTAACTTTAATAGGTCATGGGGACCTATGAATTGTTAGAGTTGATATTTATATGGGTATTTACTTTAATAAATTTTTGGGTTAATGTATACGAGGAAGAGGAAGTTGATGGGCTTCGCCAACTAGTGAGCCCATCAACAAGCAGCAACTAAATATGAATCAGTCGATTGTTTATATAGTGGTGCTAATATGGTAACAGGCGTTAATAAAGCGATGACGGTCGAATTTGATAAAAACAACAATGAAGGAAACGACTGCTAGATAGGCATCAAGCAATGACTATAGATAGCTAAAATCAACATCTATAAAAGGAGATGATGGAACAAGATTGAAGGATAACGTTCCTAACATACTCTTAAGCTTCATTGAAATTTCTTTTAGCTTTCTCTGTGCTCCATTGTAAACCCTAAAAGATTTAAAGAGGTTTCTCCATTTTAAAAAGTGTTCCCCGATAGAAAAAAAAAAATTAGAGCTGAATTTAGAGGTGATTCACCTTAAGGAACGATAGACAATGGAGTAGGAGCTGCGAGTATTAATTGAACCACATCGTATCTTATTATTTGATTTTTTATTTTTTTTTTTATTTTTTTTTTGCATTTTACATTTTGCTTGTACTAATTAACCGTGGCTAACATTGGAATGGGTTTGTGAAGTTTAATAGTCAAGGATATCTAGGTCATCTGATTCCCAATAAGTAAGCAAGCATGGGGTAATGGTTGAGAAAGCGATAAGAAGATAGTTAGTTCCAACATTCATTCATCTAAGTTCAAAGGCAAATTCTCCATGTGACAACGAAGAATGTTCAATAAAACTGATTTTGATATGGTGCTTATAATAAATTAAAATTTTGAGATTTATAGGAACATTGATGAGAAAGATTTAAAGGATAGTAAATGGACCAAAAGGCAAAAGGTAGGAATTCGTGGCAAATTCAAAAGTCGAACACCATTTGTTAAATGTGCTCCCTACACATGAAATCAATTGAATTGGAGATATGGATGTACCAAGGAGCTGTGAGAAACTTTGGTGGAAATTCATGAGGGGAGGAGAGAGGAAAAATTGGCAAAAAGAGATCTCTTAAGATCAGAACATAACAATCTAAAATTGAAAGGGGAGAAGTTATCAAGTTTGCATGCACAAATTAAGGAGATCCTCAACGGTTTGACAAGCATTGGAGAAACCATGCATTTCAAACTAAGACTCGGTAAGAAGCGTGATCAACACCTTCCCATGGACTTGCCAGTGGCCATCCATGGTAGATAATTGCTTTTATGTATCAAGGAATCTAAGTTGTGTAGTTTGGAAGAAAAAAAAAATCTCTAGTGTGGAATTGCATGAAACACGTATTGTAAGATTGGAAGAGAAAGAAGTCCATTGACCAAGGGAGTATCTCTAGTGGAAAATGAGGGCAAGGGGTAGAAGAAATCTCTCTCTCCAACGGAGTCTTCTTTCAAATATTCATGTTATTCCTTGGATAACAATGAGGAGGCATATATGTGTTGGTCCCCAGGATAGTTTTGATGTGACCAACCTAGTTAGGTTAGGTCCTATGTTAGTTTAACTCTTGTGTCTAAGTGTGCAGGAGCTTAGGAACACAAGAAGTCGAGCGAAAGACGCAACAGACGAGAAGGATTGCGTG
>JBAMIB010000047.1:3466385-3482447 GCA_037177415.1 Kaempferia rotunda | reverse complement strand
GTTTCTTCATCTAATTCTATTTGAGGTGCATATATGATAATTACTTTAATAGTTTCTTGCATCACTACTATCTTGAGAGTTATAATCTTACCCCCTTTCTAACTATTCTTACCTCTTCATCCTTTAACAAACTATCTACAATCACCTACTTTATTTCTTATTTTATTCATTCCTGTGTACCATAACTTAAAACCTGAGTTCTCTATCATCTTGCCTTCTTTTCTACTCATTTTGTCTTTTGTACACACAAAATATTAATTTTTCTTCTAATCATTGTATCTATCCATTGCTTTACTAGTGATTAACACTACACTCGATTTCTCCTTGCCCACATGGTACAATTGAACCTGCAGTGCATTCTTTCCGTGGAACGACCGAACATTAGCATAATAGTTTGATGGATCCATTCATTGAACATTTGCGGCAAACTAATGCAACCCTCATCCTTTCTCATTCGGGCTTAGGACCGATTATGGCGTGCTTGAAAGAAAAGAGAGATTAATTAGCAAAATAAAAAACAAGAGAAAGGGAAAGGTGATGGATCCTTTTTTTTTTTCATAATTTTTTAAATTCCTAAATTGTATATCACCATCTCTTGTGTACCTTGTACGCATGATTTGGTGTGCATGATTTAAGATGGAATTGGTTATTGTCTATTATTTGTTTCTTATCTTTCGGAGTATCCTTGTGACCTTTCTTCCTTTCTAAATAAGAGTTTGAAATTGTAATCCCATTAAAGTATGCAAGACATTCATTAGTATTCTGTTTATTGTAACTTTGAAAAGATAGACGCACTTATGTTTTTCTTCCAGTATCCCCTATATCTTGAGTAGTTGTCAGATTTTACATATCGATAATATCTTTGTCTCTCAGATTAATATTAAACTGTCTCTCTGCCAATATTAGCTTGTCCCAAGGATCAATGCTTAATTCCTGTTCAATCTGAAACTCTACACAACCTCTCACAAATTGTCATCCTCATGAACTTCTGAATCATGCAGTATCTTCAATTTGTGGGGAATCATGGGATAAGATCATATCAAAAGATTGCAATCAACTTTGTTTTGTTGATGATCTTTCTGTTGAAGATGTTATCCACTTCAGTCTAGCTGTTGTAGTATCGTGTCTTCATTATCATCTAGTCTTTTGCTTGAGATCTCTTTTGGTTTATGTAGCAAGTTGAACATACATAGAACCTATACTCCAACATGAGCGCCTCCACGGGTATACTCCAACTTGAGTGCCTCCACGGGTACCTTCCAGAGGCGTTGCCACATAAAGCCTGGGTCGAGTCCCAGTGAGCGTGTGCTCCTGGGTTGAGGTACCCTCTATGCTAGATGGCTGCCCGGTACCGTGATTTACCACCCTGTCACAATGTGGGGCCGGAGTGACGGAGTGCTCGAGGTGAGCGTTATCACCTTTTTGCCACATATACTCCAACTTGAACAGGAAAGTTAAGATTATCTAAGTTAGAATCATTGATTATGTGGGTTTAGTCTCGGGCAAGTGTTTTAGTTATAGGAGTTTATGTCGAGTCCTATAAATAAAATGGAATAATTATCTTTCACAAGAATAGGATTTTATTCCTTTCAACTTTACTATATTTTCTGAGACATTTGATAATCCCTATCTATCACTAGCAAAATCTTTCAAATCGATGTTGCCTTTTGTCTTTTATTTTTTTTCCAAGGTAACATTTTTCATCTTCACACTTAGATCTCTTCAAGTTGATGGTTTAAATTACGTTTGAAAGTCCTATTATTGATTTCTCCATGATTTGGAGTGCATTATGACTGCTATCTACTAAGCTATTGTATTTTGCTTGTAGCTGAAAACAAGGGTCTGAATTTGGTGGATGCACCAGTATCCGGCGGTGTTAAGAGAGCAGCAGACGGAACACTAACGGTTAAACCTAATTGTTTCATTTTTTTAATCAACACCTTTGTGTTGAATGATTTTCTTAATGCTATGCATATAAAAAAAATACAAAACATATTTTCTTATTGCCATTATTTCTCTTAAACCTCTAGATAATGACTTCAGGCACTGATGAAGCTCTATTATGTGCTGGATCTATACTCTCTGGTAATATGCTTGAGTTGGTCATTAATGCTGTGAGCATTTTTTTCAATTGAAATATATAAACACAGGATGCAGTAACCTAACATCCATGTCTAACAGTGCTTAGTGAGAAGCTCTATGTCATCAAAGGTGGATGTGGAGCCGCCAGGTACATATATATATATATATATTAATTTTTTTTTGAGTAAATTGTTCAATGCTATGAGTATTTTACCATTTCACACTAGCCTATTTATTGATGCAATTTCATAGATGAAGTTCAGAATGATAAATTTTGTCCGCTACAAGCTAGATTGCTGGAGTGTGAAAAGATCTGACAGCGTTTTGTTAACAGTATTTTTAAAATATATTTTTTATAATTTTTCTGTGTCCTCACAACCTCCTATTTTAATTTTTCCTTCTCTTTTTCTCCCTACTTGTCACCTGAGTTATAGCAGCAATAGTTTCTTTGGTTGGCTGCTCCAAGCCGGCACCTTCTTCAATCTTGAGTATCTCTCATTTTGCCCTTTGGCAATAACCTTATTGTCATATCTTTGAACTACCGACGCATTGACAAGTATAAAGGTGAAGAATATACAAGGGCAAAATCCTAAGAGTTCCTCTACATCTTAAATCATCAAAGGACATCTCAAACTTTTTTTCCCCCCAAATTACCCTTTACGATAGAATTATCTTTATCTTTTTTTTTTAAATTGCTTATAAAATTTATTTAAAAATATAAATATAAATTTAAACTTCTATTTTTGTTGACATGATTATTTTTTTTTTGTAAAATTAAAATTTTTGGATGAATTTACTAGATATTATAAAATTATTTCTCGATAAATTTAGATGTAACTTTTTTACTTTTATGCTTGCAAATATTTTTCTATCATGTTAGGTATTTTATAAAAATCTAAATTATTTTTTTTTATGAATTTAAATTTATATTTATACCAAAATGATTTTTTCATATTTTAAATTATAAATTATTTTATTATATATTTAAAATTAATATATTTTGTTTGATGCAATTCGTCTATTTTCTAAAATTAAGATTTATTCTACTAATTAGATCAGATTATATTTTTTTGTGAGTCAAATTAGCAAAGCAATGGTAATTTGGGAAAAATTTATGCTTAGGGTGCCCTTTTGATTAAAAAAAAAAGCTTTTTTACGCTTTAATTTTTCCCGTATATAATATAAGGCTAATTGAAATGGGGACCTGAGTATTAGTGCCGGTTGCTTGTTTCAAGATTTGTAGAAAAATATATATTCAATAGATATTATATCATCTAGACAGAAGTGGAGAGCCTTCAGAAGATATTAAGGTTTAGTGAAAGGTTAATCAGGTATACATTGGGTGACATTGAGGACAAATATGGGATGCGAGGAACAACTTGAAGTTGCTATTTGATTGTAATAAATCCAGCCCTTGATGTAATAAAATACTGAGTCGTTTCAATTGGCACAGGTGAAATTTACTTTCCTATTGACCAAAACGGAGTAGAGAACTCGTGGCGGCCTAACAAGGTCTTGGAGGCAGCAACGCTGTATAAATTTTTCCCTCCCCTCAACCCGTCCCCGACCTTTTATCCATCCACAAGAGTAAACAAAGAGAAAAAACTTTTTATCTTAATTTTTCTTTTATCCGTAAGTCCCCAAGATAAACAGAAAATCACATTTTTAAAGGTTAAGGATGTTTATTTTTTTCTCTCATAGAACAAAATTTCTTTGATATAGAGGAAAAAAATTGTTAAGAAAAATTTAAAAATTAGATATAATATCTAACTTTATAAAATATACTATTATGAATTAGATTATTGTATATATTAATTTGCTTTAATTTTAAACTGATCAAAATAAATGCAAATTAAATTCAATTTAAATCTACTTCATCATGTCATGTTTATACATTTTATTACTTAATATCAAAACTCGAACTCAACATTCAACATCTCAAATATAACTCAATTATAATAATAATAATAATAATAATAATAATCAAATATTACTAAAAAATATTTGTAATTAATATATTAATATTAAAAAAGTACTAAAATTATATTGACATGGCACGATACAGTATCGAAACCGTACATAAACTGGAACTTTAGCACAACTCGAAATTTAAAACCTTAGTGTCACTTGTCGTTCAACAAAGTTTCTGAAGCTTGACACGACGAAGCCTAACTCGAATCCATATTGTGCATGAGGATGACATAGATATAGAAAACATCTCAGTCCATATGTAGGAGAGCTGTGGGTGTCAAAAAACGGAGTTGAAGAAAAGAAGGGGAGGAGCGAGAGGAAAGGAAGGAAAGAGTTGTAAATTTTATAGTGATAAATTGGCCATTTTTAATTATACGACCTTGAATGCTCATCCTAATCCATTTTTCTTTAGGCTATGTTCATTGCGCTCTTTTGCGTTCATTGCATCCTGAGGTTATGTAATAATCAAGAATTGCAGAGTAATTATTATATCAAGGCTAAATTTCATAAGATAGGATTGCATATAGTGATATTTATTTTGCATATTTATCCTGTTAATTAAATATTGACTTCTAAGTTTGCCATATAAAAGTAGCCTATCAATGTATTGATTAATCCTTTGAGTAGCACCACCAGAGATAAGTGATCACCCTATCAACTTTAACATCTCTAATAATAACACGATGACTTAATTTACACTGGGATTGAGGGGAGTCTGCTTACAAAAGTAAGAAACTTATTTATCTCTTTTGCTACCTTGTTAATTGAACAATATCTTCTCTATTTTTCCATGTGTGAATTAAGTTACAGTGGAAGAGTCGAAAAATTCTCAACTCTAGGCAGCCCCTTCTAGGTTCTTATATGTATACATATCAATAATCAAATCCTAGCGTGTTATGAATATATTTGAACCACTCAACTTGGTTCAATGATATCACAAAATCCTACCATATTATCAATATATTTGATTCTAAATCCTACTAAAGATTTAGTTAGCAATCTAGTTGATCATTTGGACTCAAGCTGGAACGATCACCTTATTTTGTTTTTTTTTTGACAAAATAACAATCTATCTCCATAAGTTTTGTTCTCATGAAAAAATTTGATTAGTGATGCTGTGCATGGTAGTTTGAATATCACAATATAGTTTTATTTGTTCAGTAGATGCACTGTCTAATTGGGTCATTACTTTTTTCACCAAGACAAACTCACATTCAACAAGAGTCATAGCTAGGGTGGCAAAATTTGACATGCCCTATTACACTACTATTACATTACTAGGCTCAAACTAATTGAGGTAAAAAGTATAAATGTATATATATACTTAATTCATATTAATAATAATCTATATAAATTATAAATATATAATCTAATATAAATATAATTACAAATAAATTATAATATATAATCATATGGATTATGCTTTTAAGCTCGTGTATGATTATTTGAATTAATAAATTATTTCTTTGTAATGTTTTAATTTTAAGTCATCTCATTCAACCCATTAGACTCATTTAATTATATAGGAAGTGACCTCTTTATAACCGTCTTATTCATTTAATTAAATGGGTTGAGTTGGTTCAACTTCTTAATAACACAAGGATCCGTTATGATCTTCAAACTTAATTAATTAAATGTCCTTAAATGGTTGAGCCGGGTTTAATATGTGGTAACATGACCGTTTTGACCGTCTAACTCATTTAATTAAATGACCTTAAAACACTTGGATCAACTTGTTGATAAATTCTGACTCGTGTATTATATAGGTCAGGTTGGGTTTGTATTAAATGTGTCATGAGCAAAAATTGAAATTCTATTCTACTGGATGGCATAGGTGAGCCATTTCATTATGCTTGTTGACTAGTATGCAAAAAAATTGAAACTTGTTACAAAGCTTTGACGAGATTATGATGCAGCTGATCATGCGATGCTTCCACAACACAATGTTAAGAGTTCCCCTAAGCACACGACCCTTCTGTAGCAACGGTGAGGCAGTGCGAGTCAGTGAGATGTAAAGGTTTGGGATCAAGATTCACAATTCTCTTCTTCATTCTTCAATCTTTTTCTTCCTCTCCTCCTTGATTCCTTCCACCTCGCTTGTACCTCCGACAATGAGTATCATCACTGTCAGCATGACAGTGGCAAATTTCAATCTAGCCAACGACCAAAACACCAAGTCAAAATGAGATTTTAAACTTTGGGGTGGTCAATGAGATATGATTTGTTTATAGCTGGTTGACTCAAATTGCTACATTTAGCTATAACCCTATATTTTATCTCTACCCTTTGATCTTGCCACTACAATTTGTTTTTTCTAAGATGTTTGATTCTCTCTAAGAGAAAGACTACTCAATGTCAATGGTCTATCAGTTGGAAAACTACTCAATCTACTACCCTATAAATCAACATATCCTTGACTGGGATATAGGAGACCATTATTCAGAACATTTTCAAGGATTTTAAAGAACTGTCAGAGTTCTCTTGAGGATCCAAATATGTTGACTCAAAAAATTTGTTGACCACACAACAAATATGATGCTATGTAATAGGAAGTTTTTTCAATTTATAAAATTAGCGGTATTTCATTGGATTGGATACTGAGATTTGTTGTTATTAATATGACATTTGGATCTGTTGGAGTGTCAATATGCCTAGCAACTAGGATGGCAACTTCTTTAAGCGTAATATTTTTTTATTGTGGGATCTAAATGACTTCTGCTGAATGAGCAATCCATTATGCCTAGAAAGCATTTTGTCATCTAAATTCTTAATTTATAACTACTTGTAAGATGCACTTTTGCCTTGCAATTTTCGCAATGCCATCACCGATAATGATAATTTCATCTATCTAAACAATCACGAATAATCTCATATTTTCAATGACACCAAACAAGACTGAATTTGCTCATTCATACCGGAGATTACTTCTGTTCAACCCATCTAGAGACTTTTTAAATTGACATGATTTTTAGCTACCCTGTTAACGAAAGAATGTCTTCTCTTATTTTCTGAAAGGTGACTTGTTATCTTGATGCATGTTATAATTACTCTTAATCATCTTCCAAGATTCTAGTATTTAGGAGCTTATTTGCTTTCGTATTATTGTTCAGTTCAGTAAAAATGGTTAATCAGTTGCTTGCTGGGGTTCACATTGCTGCTGCCGCTGAAGCAATGGCCTTTAGTGCACGTCTTGGATTAAAACTCAGAGAACTATTTGAGATTATTAAACACACAGGAGGATTTTCATGGTCTGTCTTCATTCTATTTTTTTTCTTGTACTGAAAATTTCATTTGTTATGCAGTTCATTTTGAGTAAAATAATTATGGATAGATCTCTTCTTGCTAGCACTATTTTACAACGTGGGATAGCTAATTGTCCACTTCACTTTTTTTTTGTTCTAATTAGTTCCCAAGTAATTACCGAATTGAAATTATTTTTATTTGCTGGCATTCCTTAAAATTCTATATGTAAACTAATTTGGAAAAGGTTCAGAGTTTCGGAGTCTTCTTTTCTTATTGAAGTTGAAACTCTACCGGAATGATTAGATGTTCAGTCGTATAGACATGGCCAAAATTCCCATGCAAAATTATGAACTTTGTTGATATCGAGCTAATTATACCCATTGATTGAAATTTCGGTGCCGAGCCGGTCGAAACGGCCGAAACATCTCGTTCCTCCCACCGACCGGCACTGGCACCAATTCCTACCTAAGTGTCGCTCGTGGCTTTCAGTGTTGTCGGAGGCTTTTCAAGCATTGGCGTGGGCGAGTGAGTGTACAGTGTGAGTTAGTGTGCAAAATAATTTAGGATTTAAATAATCGAAACAATTCCTACCTAAGTGTGATATTTTAAAGAGACTTTTATAAACCCTACTTAAATTATCCCAATAAAATATAAAAAGTATATTTAATTTTTTTAAATAATAAATTTTATTAAATAATATTCTAAACTTATTTTTTATATTTAAAATTTTATTTAAAAAATTAACAAATTTATAAAAATTCTAATAAATTAAATTTATATTCTAATATATTTGTGTAAAATTATATTGTATTTGTTTTTTTTACTATTTTAATGTTTAATTGATATTCTAATTTTTTTTACTATTTTAAATATACAATATTTCAATTAATAATTAATTAAGTTATTTATTTATTTAATTATTATATATAAATAGCATTTTATATTAATTTATATAATTATGATTCTGTAATCAGGATATTGGAGAATTATAAAGGTTAGCTAAGCAAAATGTTACCAGAATCAATACTCACACCACTCTTTTTAGTATTAGTTAGTACATATTGTGTATCAATTTTAATTTGAGTTATTGATGGATCAATTTCTTTAAAAAAATATATATTTAATTATTTTTTCTAACCATTGTTTAATAATGAAAAACTTATATAAAATCAATATGCAACTTATTTTTAAATTATACATAATAAATATAGTTATCTAATAATTACTATATATAAATAAAAAAATACCGAAACTATATCAGCATGGTACGATATGATACCGAAACCGTATCGTTTCGGTCTGAGACTGACGAGATTTTAAACCTTAAGTCGAACACTTACATACTTAGGTGTACCTTTGCTAAAAGTAAATAGGGGGATCTGATGGATGATGCTTGATGATTGTCGATTGGTGAGCAAGAGTCTTGGGGAGGTGCGAAGTGTCTCCATGAAATAGTCATCAAGAATGTACCCGCATTGGAGGTGCCTCGAGGGGTGATAGTAGTAAAGGGCGGTCACTGGTTGGATTAGAAAGGACAATAGAGTAGGCATAGGGAGAACTTCTTGAACAGACTTAGGTAGATATAACGAAGAGGGAGAACAAGGATCTCAAAAATGTCACATCAGGAGAGATAAAAGTATGACATGCGTTAGTGGATCATTGACAATAACCTTTTTCGAATCAATAATAATTGAAGAAAATTTATTTGATGGACTATGAAGAGAACTTATCATGGACACAAGGGAACAAAGGAAGTACATCCATAGACTTGTGTTGATAGAGAATAGATATCATATTGCAGAAAGAGAATAGTGAAAGGAATTTGACCATGAAGAGTGCAGGATAGCATAAGGATAATGAGATAATATGCAGTAAGAATAACATGTAGAAAGAAGAGAGACATATTGGAGTAAAGTCTAAGCAGTCTTCAAAAGATGTCGGTTTTTTCATTTTTGTTACACCATTTACTAGGGCATGGGTCTATATGAAGAGGATTGATAATTGAAAAGAGAGACTAAAAATAATTGAAAAGAGGGAGATAAGTATTCCCTAATATTGATAATGGTACACACCTGATAAAGGTACCAAATTGGTTTTAATTTCACCATAAGAGTAAAATATAGAAAAGCGATCAAACCAAACTTTCATTAGAAAGCATCGGAATATTTAAGAATAATCATCAATAATTGAAAACATCAGTTTAGAAGTGACAATATTAGAAACCAAAGGTAGAGATGTCTTGTTCTGTGAACATATGAATGAACTAAAGAAGATGATACATGAGGCAGAAGCAGCTTTATGAGTTTGCTAAGGAGACCTTAAGGGGCACGGTTCATATTTAAGGGTCGAAGATTTTGATAGTTTTGAGCCATCTACCTCAAGTTTTAGAGTGAGATGGTTGAGCAAAACGACTGAATTAGGAGGGGTGAATGAAGGTGTAGCTAAGAGAGCCAAATACAATGATGACTCATCAAGTTGTACAACCTGTACTTGAATTTTAAATGGAAACAGAAATGGCATTAAAGGTGATAGAACAATTTAATGATCTATTGAGTCTAACAATAGGCAATAGGTTCAATGGAAACCTAGAAAAATAAAACACAGAAGATTACAACATTAGTGATAAGGAAACATCTCCAATACCTTTAACTGATGAGTGAGGCATATTGACTTTATGAGATCCATAGGTCATGCAAATGGTGGGAGAGTAGTGAAAGAGGACATGTCACCATAGATATGTTCAAAGGCCCTCGAGTATTGGATTCAAGGAGATGACCTAGAGGCACATGATAGACAAACGGTAGAAACACCTCCATTAGGCAGATAAGGTGACGAGCTAGGAGAAAACACTGATAATATCTTAGAGCCTAAAGAGCTTTAACTAATCTTTCACTGGAACAAAAACCATGGAACATAACTGAGCTGTTGAGGGAGTATCTGAACGAGCGATGGATGACCAAAAGGGCCTTATCATGATGGAATTTCCCTCCAGATTGACTTCCTCCAACCCGCTGTTGGCCGCCTCGAAAATCTGACATTTCAAACTGGTGAAATTTTCACTCCATTGTCTGCCTCACATGCTTTTGTTGTGACCAGTTCATGAGAAGAACACTTGATTGGACTTAAAATTATGCTACAGACCCATAAAGAATTGGGTTGGAAATCTTGGCTGGAAATCTGGAATTGCTAGACATTCTTCAAGCTATTTCTGAATCTGAACTTGCTAGACATGCTTCAACCCACAGCTTGGGCTTGGGATGTGTTCATCCTAAACAGGAAAGAGGACCTTGCTGTTGTGGGTTGGGCTCAAGAGTGGCAGCTGAAATTGTGTTCAGCCACACATATTGTCAATTGGATGAGCTGATAACAATGAAGAAGATCCAGAATCAGAACATGGCTAGCATTTAATGATCAAATGAGTTTGTGATGATTACGAGACGAGGTGCCTGCTACAATGGAGAACAAGGTGTTGAATCAGTCGATGGAGAATTGGTTGTGTGGTGGATTGGTACTGGTTGATTGAGAATTTTCTGCTCTTGGCCTGAAGATGAGTCGCAGAAAGATTCCTGGCCAAGTTATGCTTTAGGACAACAGGAACCGCAAGTTGCCAAAGATTGAGGTAAGTCTAAGATGAGAAATCAGTAGATAAGTTAGGCATTCGGGTGTGCATTGTGGACCCAGAAAAGGAGATGCAATTGCAAAGCTCAAGAGAGACAGTTGGCTTGTGCACATGATTTGGTTCCAATGTTTATGCACATGGGTGACAGGCTCAAACAGAGAAAGGTCAAGGAAGAGGCACCAGTGGGTGTGCCTTCCATGGGTACCCACAGATTGTGATCATACGGATGGTCAGCATGATGGTCCTAATCTGCAGTGAAGTTATGTGGAGGTCGTAGAGAACAGGGGTGACTTTGATACCATGTTGAGGTTAGGGAAAATTCTTCCACAATTAATCCTGGGTAATACTCTTCTATCTACATATACATATAATACAAATATGAAATATTACAAATGAACTCCATTGCAATTAGGTCTAATTAGTCCATGGCACTTATTACTGTAACTGATCTGATCCAACTTGTTCATTTCAGAATCATAACTGCCAACTTAATGTGAGAAGTTAAATGAATAATAAAAAAACAAAAATTGAAATTTTAATTCACTAATGCATTAGGATCTCAGATCATGTTTAAATATAAACGTCAGCTAGTCACTCGAATAACAAGTATGATCTAGCAAACACATTGAAACAATTAAGATCTGATTTATTTTTGATGATTTAGGATTGCAATTCTTTAAAAGAGCTAAGGATTTTATTGGAATTTTTAAAATATGCAAAATTGGATAATAACACTTGGATGTATAATTAATCATTTCATTTTTATTATATATTTTATTGTTGTTTCCATCATAATACCTAAAACATCATATTGTTTTTTGCTTCAGGATGTTTGGAAACCGCGTGCCTCACATGTTAGAAAATGACTATACACCATACTCTGCAATTGACATCTTTGTTAAAGACCTTGTATGAAACCCTTCTATAATTTTTTCATTTTTTATCTTAGTGAACTGTTATATAAAGTCCATTTACAAATATATATTGTCAATTTCTCTTTGATGCTTTTGACTTTTTTGTAGGGAATTGTACTGAACGAAAGCTCTGCTCTTAAAATCCCACTTCATTTGTCAAGCGTGGCACACCAACTTTTTCTATTAGGTCAGTAAATCGTCTCATTTTCCTCAAAAGAAGTGAAGCTACTAAGTAATAGATTGATTTTTATTTCTATTTTATTTTTTGCTAAGATAATTTTCCAAACAATGATTTTCAATTTAGTTGCGGATTGTACTAGCTATCTTCTACTAGCTCCATTTTTTTCTTTAGATAAACTATCATTTCATCACTTTAATTTATAGCATTAGAGTGGTTAGTTCTCAGTGCATCTAGTCTTAAACATATCGTTCTAATCATAAAATTGAAACTCTGGCACTACTCAAAATTTTAAACATAGTTTCCTCACAATGGTACTTCATTCACCCGGTTATTTAAGAAGCAATGCCTTGGAAGTGAGCTATAAATGTACTTTTCTCTTGGCATATGCATCCCTTGTATATTTCAGTAATGAGATGCTCCAGTTTACTTTATATTTTAAATACAAATAGATGGAGGACCGTTGTGTTCTACAGTTCCATTCATTTTAATTGAACTAGCTACAAATTGTCATAGAAAATCCTTATCCTCAGATATTCTGTTTAATTGTTCAACTCTGGTTCTATGAGCATATTTTGTGTCAGGTTCTGCATCTGGTTGGGGTCGATATGATGATGCTGCTGTTGTGAAGGTACATTTCCAGTGAAGTTCTATACTTCTATGAACTTACACTCTTAAATTTGTCTTTTATTTGTTGTTCTAGACAGAGTCAAAACCATTGAAATATGTATTAAATTTTTGTATTTCTTTGAAACTCTTATATTATAGGTATAAATTTGACAAACAGGCTTAGGTTTGCCTTTGCTTTGCCAAACAAATATCTACAAAATTACTTTGTTCTACTAGTATAGCTTAATCAGCTATATAAATAGTGAAAATACCCATCTGATTGCAGGGGGGAAAACTAAAGTGCTATATCTTGGGAGAGTTGTGTAGTTGACCAAGTGCTTACCTATCTTTTGATCTGCAATTTGGTATCCTTTTTCCTGTTGGCACTTGTATCATGTGACTAAACGGCTTGTCCTAGGTCAACCAACAGAAAATTCATCCCCCTACCAGTATACAATTACATGACCATGTAAACAAACAGAACATACTCCAGATGGACTAAGCAGTGGCCTTAAATTCTCCTCTTGTTTGAGGCTTGACAATTGCCAGTTGATTGGTTTTGGATGAGTCCACAATCAACGATCTACTAGAGAGGAACTTAGCAGGGAATCCTATGGCGATTTGATGATTGGCTAGTCTCAATCCTCGAGCTTTCTCCTAGGTATAATGCTGCATGAGAATAAATTAGTCTAAAAAAAAATGATTAATCAGGCTGGGTAACGTCGAGCCTGGGATGACCGGCCCGACCCCACGGAAGTTTCCCACTGGCCACTAGGGTAAATCGGGAAGCACTCGTGGTGGGGGCCCGAAGCTCAGCATCTCTTAGTTGCGAGTCCCATTTGGAGGAAAAATCCCTGCAAATGCGCTGCAGCTGAGAATCGAACCGTGGGTGCATGGGAGACAACTAAGCGCTCTTACCACTGCACAATAGCCCTAAGAGATGAGAATGAATCAGTCTAAACCACTATGCCTGCTGGAGGAAACTCAAGTATCACTTCGGTAATTATAAAATTGTTTGTAATCTATCGCATTCCTATTGGAAACTATATTGCGAGAATCATAACATTATATTCTGTACTTTTAAAGTTATTACCAAATTTGGCCCCTTTCAATAATATCAAACTGTTATTGTACTTATTAAATCATCCACCCTGTTTGTATATCATCCAACGCTCCTGTTAACTCAATTTACCTACCTTCCGCATAGCTTGCCCACCTCTCCTTTCTTGTTCTCATTCCATTGTCATCATCAAAAGCTCAATTAGTAACATGATAAAGTTAAAATGAAAGACAAGGAATTTTGGGATGTACTTTGAAAAGTTCACCCATGAAGTAAGTACTTAAAATCCTCAGTTGGTATATCAACTGTCAAGAGTACTACTATAAGAATGTTTGGGTAAGAGAGCATTGGAGTAGTCAAATAATTGTCTATTTTGGGATTGAAGATAGCCTTGCTGTTAATAAATCTATAGGTAATCCTGACTGGCTAACTGAAGAAGATTCAGCTTGCTGAAGCTTATTCTACATGATTTGGTGATGAAAGCGGGAAATTGCTTTGGAGGAGGTCTGACGGTGCTCTTTGCTGTGAAATACCTCGATCATGCCTGAGCAAGAGTTACTATAGATGGAAAGCAACAGGCTGTAGGAAGATATAAAATCAGTAATTTCCTTTAAGAAATCAGTAGAAGTTGCCATAAATTCTGAGAAATCTGCGAAGAGTCATGCAGTTTGAGGAATCTGCAGGAATTTAAGGATGAATCTGCAGAAACAGTTGTGTTTGTGCTTGGAGAAAATCCTGAAAGAGAATTTTGATGACAGATGACCAACAAGAGAGCCTTTATTCTATGAAGAGAAAAGATAGCTCGACAAGAACTAGAAGACAGGATTACCTCCTAAAAGGAGCACAATAGCTCAATGTGGATCTCCTCTTTGTAAGAAGGCTTTCCCATTTGCATCCATTTTCAATAATAGGATGACTAGGGACACAATATAGAATTTTTTTTGCTAGAGCATTCTTGATATATTGCAACATCCTTAGATTATCATGACATGAAGCTCCGAAAAATGGATTGATTACACTTGTGACATATGAGATGTCAAGTTTGGTGACTATAATGTGGTTCAATTTTCTAAATAATCTTGGATACCTCCTTGCATCAGATAAAAAATTTATCTTTCTTTACGTTATCATGAAGTTAGATTTCATAGGGTAGTCAACCAATATTGCTCCTGACATAGATTCCTTAAGATTGTCAAGCATGTGTTTTCCTTGTGAGATATAAATGTCTTCCATTGCATAAACAACCTTTATAGCAATGAAAAATTGAAGGTCTTGAAAATCTTTGGTTCAAAACTACAATGAAAGTAAACTCATCCAAAGGAATTCTTGAAGTGCAATTGTACCAATTTGGCATAAAACAGAGCTGAGGGCCATCAAATAATTTTTTTTTTTACCATAAGTACTTGACTACCAAGGGCTCAAAATTTGGAAAACAAAAAATTTGGAGCAATTATACCTCAAGTGGTCGAGTTCGGCTAAATGGTGTTGCAGAGATTGTTTGTGAAATGATACCCTAAATGATTGAGTTCAACTAAGAGATTTTGATGTTTGGACAAAAGGTTACATTAGATTCATGATATGTTGTTGATGAGTTTGCCAAGTTTGCAAGTGTAGATTACTTGACGAGCTATTGCAAGTAAAATTTAGAAGTCCATGTTGGTTAATGTTGACTAGATATTTTTAAAAGTGACTAAGTACTCAGCAGTTGGATGACTAAGTAGATTAAGAGTGGTCTAATTTTTAACAGTTGGAAGTCCTAACAGGTCAAAGTTGTAAAATATTCGGAAGATGAGGAAGGCTCAGAGGTGATGCCTCTTGGTAGAGGAAGATCTAGAAACGAGGCTTTGGCAGACAAGTAGGTTGTGAAGGCCTATAGGACTCCACTATAATTTGGTTATAATCGATGATTTGCGTATTAAAGGTTAACACCAACTAGGGACTCGATTCAAAAGGTTTTGCTTGCAAACTGAAAGAGTTTGTTTCTGGTTGAGTCAATTGAACATGAATTTAGTCAATTGAGGTAGGTTGTGTCAGTTAGTTAGTTGACTGAAGATTGACCTTGGGCAAAAGTTGCTCTCTATTTGGGATCCAAGTAGGACAATTAATTGGGATGAATTCAGTCAACTAGGCAATCGACTATATCTCTCATGGAAAGCCAAAATGAGGCCATTGATATGATGCAGGAGCAACTATTAAGTAACTTGCGTGATAAAGCAATCCAGTCATGTGTAGCATAGAGCAAAGTATCTATTGTCCAGCAATAGGCTGCCATGATCATAGTCAATTGTAAAAAGTGTGAGTTGATTGAAATAATGTGGAGAAACAAAGCTGATTTGACTCTAAATAAGGAGGGGGGGGGGGGGGGGGGGGGGTCCCTTTTTGGATT
>JBAMIB010000047.1:3453636-3466375 GCA_037177415.1 Kaempferia rotunda | reverse complement strand
ATTTCTAGAGACCTAAATGCACCCTTCCAAAAAATTTCGATTTAATAATCAATTAAATTAGAATTTTAGAGAAGTAAGATAGAAAAGTAACAAATATTACTTAAATTTATCTTAATGTTTATCATTTATCATAGTATGGCAACAACATGCCAAGTGTTGACATAACATAATGCTTATTGACACTATCACCATGACACGATATCATCAACACTATCAATATAGATGACATGTGGGAGATTACCCTTGTCATTTAATATTAAATTTTAATAATTTATTGGAATGCCTATACGGTATCAGATTTTAAACTTTTATATATATTCCTGCACAACAATCAAGTTACGACAATGTGCTCTTGAGGTTACGGGTACGAGTCACAGAAATAACCTCTTGCAAAATGCAAGATAAGACTGCGTACAATTGACCCAATGTGGTCCGCCTGGGACTGCAATATGATGAGATGGAAATATCTACATATATACACTTCGATGCACAAAAAACTATTCTCTTTGGAATTGGGTTTTGAGATATCCTCTTTGATAACTTTGTTCTACATGAAGATCACTTTGCCAAAATTTGTTCCACTAATGTGCACAGAGCAATGTGTTTTCTCCTTGAGCACCAACTCTTTTTGCAGATTCTTTGTAATGTCAACTACAAGAATTGACTTCAGTTGGTCTCCTTATAGCTCAAGGAATACTTTCTTGTGATGTTTGTGTGCCATGGCAGACTTTCAGAGGGATTGTTCTCCTTTTCCTCAAGTCAGATAGTTATCTATGTTCATTCTCTGAATCTATCCATTGATAGCCATCGTACACCAGTGATCAAAATATTCATGTTGCAACGAAGTTTTAATTCGGAGTTCCTTGATGATATCTTACCACGTGTATAGTTTTAGCCTTTTCCATCTTTTTATCTTTCTGTTTCCATTTGTTTTTTGTTTATAATTTTCTCGTATATTTACATTACCTTGAAGAAATAAGCCTGTATCAGAACTGTTTTTCTTTGGAGATAACTGCAAACAAATAGTCTTATTTCTCATTTGTCAATATGTTCTTATTCGGTTAACAAACAACGTGCTAATTAGTTTAAACTAGTGTTATTGCTCTACCCTGACTACTCATTAATATTAATTTTTAAGTTTTAACTTTGTTATTGAACTCGTCTATTCCCTTTCTGGTCTCCATCTTCTGCAAGGAAATACATTATTTTATTGGTTAGGTGGCTGATTTTGTAGAAGCACTGCTCTTTTACTTGACAGGTATATGAGACATTAACTGGTGTGAGAGTTGAAGGGAAAATCCCTATCATCAGTAAAGAAGATATTTTCAAATCCCTCCCACCAGAATGGCCCACCAACCCCTTGTGTGTTACTTCACAACAATGTCAAAATACATCAAAAGTTCTTGTAGTATTAGATGACGATCCCACAGGAACTCAGACGGTTCATGACATAGAAGTCTTGACAGAATGGTAAGCATTCAGGAAATTATACCACAACTTATCTCTAAGAATTTTAATTACTGAATCTTATGATTATTAATCCCATGTTTACCTTAGGTTTTCCATGATTTGTTTTGCAATGACTAGCACAATTTTAGTGTAGTATATGATTTTCTAGATAGGTCATTTCTCCTTATTGATTGCAAAAGTTTGGAAATGTAGGAAAGTGGATATGCTTGTTGAGCAGTTCAGCAAAAGACCGAAGTGTTTTTTTATATTAACTAATTCAAGATCTCTGACCACTGAAAAGGTATCATCTATAGCCATTTTTAGAGGTCATATCAATCTGTCTGTCTCTTATCCAAAGAAATATTATTATCGGAATTGTGGGTTGTTTTGTTCTTTAAGTAATAAACTACATCTGGCTTTTCACAGGCCATTTTGTTGACAAAAGATATATGTAGAAATGTAGAAGCTGCAGCTGCATTTGTTAGTGGCATTGACTACACAATTGTACTAAGAGGTGATTCAACTCTTCGGGGTCACTTTCCTGAGGTAAAGGTTTGAATGCTATGTGGAGTGTCCAGAGGCACTGATTATACTACAGTGGCTTGCAAATTTCGATGCTAGCGTATACTGGAGTTTTTGCTTTCTATTTTGGCAGATCAAATAATGTGCAAAGTTTTATCTAGATTATCTAATTGTAAATGTATTTTCAGGAAGCTGATGCTGCTGTATCAGTACTAGGAGAGATGGATGCATGGATTATTTGTCCTTTCTTTCTACAAGGAGGACGTTATACTATTAATGACATCCACTATGTTGCTGATGCTGATAGGTCAATATTCAATTCACTAATTGGAATTGTGAATTCTAAAAACCAACCTGCCTTCAAGTTTCATCATGTCTCTTATATAGGCTTGTTCCTGCTGGAGAAACTGAATTTGCCAAGGATGCTGCATTTGGTTACAGTTCTTCCAATCTAAGAGAGGTAGAGTTAATGATAAATATGTCTGCTTAATTGTTACTTCAGTTCAAGGTTCAGCAAATGACTGGTCAATATAAATTATAGTGGATTGAAGAGAAAACTAAAGGACGAGTTGCAGCCAGCAATGTATCTTCAGTTTCTATAAACCTATTGCGTAAAGGAGGGCCAGCAGCCGTTTGCGAACTTCTTTGTAACCTCAGAAAGGTATACACAGATCGACTTAATATCTGCTAGCTTCTTTTAAATTTGCAAGATGCCACTGGTATTTCCTTTACTGAAATTTTATATGCTAGAATAGCAAACCAAGCTACTACAGGTATGCCAGAAATGCTAAACAACGTTGCTATACAATGCAGAAGTAACTAATCCATGGAGTTGGCAACCTAATCTGATTCATTCTTCCATTAGACAAGAACTGGGATTGTAGCTTATTTGAACTTCATCTCATTTGAAGCACATTGTTTTCTTTGAACTCTTATTTTTTATCATCATATTTGTATAGCATAGTGTTTATCTCACGCACGCTGCAGTCAAGTCCTTTTTGATATAAATCTTAAATGTATTCCATGTTTGTTAGGGTTCTATTTGCATTGTAAATGCTGCAAGTGAAAGAGACATTTCCGTTTTTGCTGCAGGAATGATCCAGGTATGAATATGAGCTTCTGTTTTCCAAGCTTACCCATTTAAGATTTGCTGCATCTTAGTTCTCTAAACCTTTACAGGCAGAAGTCAAAGGGAAACGTTTCTTATGTCGTACTGCTGCAAGCTTTGTATCAGCTCGAATTGGAATAGAGGCAAAACCTCCTATCCGTCCAAGTGATGTTGGCATAACCAAAGTCAATACAGGAGGCCTCATAATAGTGGGCTCATATGTTCCTAAAACTACAAAACAGGTCTATTCTTCTCTCTTTATGCCTGTGTTTCTTGTGTGATTTCAGATGACTTAATCATGCACGTTTATTTTTTTCTATGAACCTATGCTCAGGTCGAAGCACTTGTATCAAAATTTGCTAAAAAGATAAAATGTGTTGAGGTTAGTTCCTCTTTCAAATCAACCATGACATTTCTATCAATTACATGAAACTTTTCATCATGTGATTATTTTGTGTTGCATATACAAATTTCCTTGTTTTGTTATTCATTCGTCGTTGAGTTATGGCACTTTTCTCTGGAGCAGGTCTCAGTTGAAAAAGTTTCCATGAAATCATTTCAAGAACGGGATGAAGAGATAAATCGTGTAGCTGAAATTGCGAGTGTTTCTTTGAAAGCAGGGAAGGATACTCTTCTGGTGACCAGCAGGCAACTCGTTACTGGAAAATGTCAGTATTTTCCTTTCTTCTCTGGTTGTGTATTTTCTATTATTTGTGGACTTATGCTTTATTCTTTCTTCTATGTTTGTGAATTTTCCTTTAGGTGGACTTATGCTTTCAGAGTTGTTATGGACTTCCACGATTTCATGGATTTGTTTCTAGAAGAATAGAATACCATTCTAATTTTAGAATGTCCCAACTTGGTCATCAACTATTTGACTTAATTAAGCTTACAACTCACAACGTCCATGACTATAGACTGTTTTTTTAAACTCAACCTATCAATACAACGTGCCTCTTGCTCTTCCAAAAAAGTTACACACTTCCATAATAGACTAATATGGATCATCTATTTATGGAAGAATTTACACAATATATATCAATGTATCCCAAAAAAGAGGCCTTTCCTCAAAAGCGGAATTGTCTTACATCCATCACATCCAATTTCACATATATATATGCCTTGTGGTCAAATACCCAAAATAAGTGATCCCTCATTGGTGAATTCTTAAGGTACCTTAAAATCTTCCCAATGATTAAGATACGGTGCCCTAAATAATAACATCCGCAGAATGTACAAGCTATCTTGATTAGTGGTTCTTTCTTTTTTTCTACAATTTTAGTGGGGCAAGAGGATAGAATGATTAATGAAGAATACCTAAATTCACATGAAATAAATAGAATATGTGAAGAACAAGGTTTAAAATCTCGACCCGTATTGAGGTTTCGGTCCTGGACCGAAACGATACGGTTTCGGTATCGTATCGTGTCATACCGATATATTTTCAGTATTTTTTAAATATAAATATAAATATAAATGTATATTATTATTTGATTATTAAAGATGTTTTATATTTTGAGATGTTGAATTTATATTTTAATATTTATTATAAAATAATAACTATTAAATTTTTATAAAAAGTTTTAAAAAGTAAGTAATTATTAAAATTTAAAACTAAATTTAAAATTGTAAAAAATAATTATAAAATTATTTAAAGATTTTAAATTATTTTTTATGTATTTGTAAATTTTTAATTAAAAAAATTTATTTGAAATGTTTAAGAATTATATATATTTTTAATTTTTTATATTATTTTAAATTTATGTTTAATTTTAAATTATTTATTAAAATTGAAAATTATTTAAAATTTTGAATTTTTTTAATATTTTATAATTATTATTAATAATAGTTTATTTATAAAAAAATAGATATTTAAAAAATTAACTAAATCAAAAGAACTTAAAAAATCATGGTTACAGTGATTCACGGACACCATTTCTACATCACGATCACTGCGAATGGTTTAGACATATATAATATATTTTATTAGAATTTTTAGAATTTTCAATTAATTTTTATATATTTTATTGGAATAGTTTAATTAGGATTTAAAAAAATTATATTTGTTTATTTATTTAAATTAGAGATAATTATATCATTAAAAATTAATTACATAACTAAAAAAATAAATAATATTTTTATTATATATTTTTAAAATTAAAACAAATAATATATTTAATTAATTAGATAATTTTATTAGAATTTAATTAAGTCTCTTTAGATTATCCCCATGTCCCTAGGAATTGTTTTAATTTTAAAAAATTATTTAATTAACAAAACTGATCACGACGACGCTAGGCGTCGTTGCGGGGTTGTGCGACCTCTCCGACGCGGCCGCAGGGGTGGCATGACCTGTCCGGCGTGGTTGTGGGGGTCCGCGCAATCCCTTTTGCATGGACTCGGGCACCACGACACCCTTTCAGTGTGGCTGCGGGGTCGTGATGCCCACAGCCACGCAGGAAGGGCGTCACCTCCTGTGCGGTCGCCGACATCGCGACTCCCTTCCAGCACTATCGCGGGCATCGCGACGCTCGTCTGGTGCAGCTGCGGACGTCGGTACACCTCCGTGGCTACTACAAGACTAGTGCTGGGTTTGTGCTAGTGCCGGTCTACGAGCAGAACGAAATGTTTCGCCCGTTTCAATTGGCTCGGCACAAAATCTCAATCCCTGGTGAAGAATCAAGGATCAAAGTGTTGAGCAGTGCCAGTTGTAAAATTTACAGTTCCACCCGTTAGCTGACACATAAGATGACTTCAGCACGTCAAAGAATTTCTACATTTGTAACTCCATAAAATATCATGCATACTTGCACACAATAAAATTATCCCATGTCAAAGAGAATCAAAATATTTTCTTATTTTATCAAGATGCATATAGGCAAAAGTTTCAATAGACAATCACCCTAATATTTATGGAGTTATAAACCCACCTGACCACCTACTAACTCACTCCAGTCATCTCTATTTGCCCAGTCCGCGTATCCTGCTTAGCCCATCCAATTTGCTTAGTGTGCTTAAGTTGGCCTATTTGGTTTCATTGCTAATCCTAAGAACCAAATTCACTGCTAGAGAAAAGAGTAACTCTTCTTGAAGTCACGGGCATTAATTGTTGAGTTGTAAATCCACCAATAAATTCTTGAGTAATATTAATTTTATTGCTTGACTTATCTCAACAACCAAAGAAATTCACAAGACACTTTCAAATAATCCTTGTACTAAGTATATATTGGAAATTTTGGACTGTTGATCTTGATCTATGTGCTTTCACTATATCAGAATTATATTTATTCATAGAGAACAGTGTTTAATTATTTCGGTATTTGGTTTATGAAGTGCATGATCCTTCCTTATAAATCACTCGTCCTATGCATTTTCATTGACTGGCACAGCTATGGGCTACATAGATTAGCAAACCAAATCTTTACAATGCAAGATTGATGCCAAATAGCAGTATGTGAACTAGCTAATTCAGGTGGATAGACCATTTAGATGCTTCTTTAAGAAATGTCCGTGTTAATGTTCCATCATGCTGGCTTTACTCGTGCACCACTGATAGATAGGACCACATAAGCTCTCTATATATATACTGTACAAATAGTCAGCCCCCTTCTATGTACATCTCATCAATTAATGACTGGGGCATTGGCCCTATTTTTCATAAAAAGATGCATTTTTTCATTTAAACATCTCCTATGTCATCTGCACACATTGAGTGAATGGCAACACCCAGATAACTAATTTTCCTTTAAATATCATATCCATTTCTGTGCTCCTACGCAGCTCCTGAAGAAAGCTTAGATATCAATTCAAAAGTCAGTTCTTCTCTGGTCGCTATTGTGCAACGGGTTATTACACGCCCCCGTTATATCCTTGCCAAGGTACACAACGAACTACCATGATGCCTCTTATGTGTCCCTCGTGTGATGAACCTTTTTCTTCCACCGGAAGTGCTCTTTTATTTTAATGTAATGTATAAAATTGTTTTCTACATTTGAATGCTATGCGATACTGTCAAACTTCTGAAAACCGGAATGCATGTGCAACTTTAATAGCAAAATTTACATTTGTATTTTTAAATTCTAATCTTCAGTTTTGATGGCCAGGGCGGAATTACTTCTTCAGATATTGCTACAAAAGCTTTAGAAGCAAAGCGTGCTATGGTAATTGGTCAAGCATTACCAGGTATTCCCTTATGGCAGCTAGGACCAGAAAGCCGTCATCCAGGGGCCCCATATATTGTTTTCCCAGGTTGTATATGTCTCTACAACGCACCAATCCAGATTGCTATCACTATATTTCCTAAATATTAGTTTTGATCAGGTAATGTGGGTGATAACAATGCTCTTGCTGATGTTGTAACGAATTGGATTCGCCCTCCTCGGTCAACAAAAGACATTCTGCGTGTAAGCTTGTGTTCTTTTTTACCATATTAAAGATTGTGCCAACTGAAATCTATGTTGACATATATTTGTATACTTTAACCTTCTGTCATAAGGATGCTGAGAAGGGTGGATATGCTGTTGGAGCATTCAATGTATATAATCTTGAAGGAATTGAAGCGGTTGTTTCTGCAGCTGAGGCTGAAAATAGTCCTGCAATTTTGCAGGTACAAAATACCGATTATTGATTTGCAAAGTAAAATGAATAACAAGTATAGTTTCTAGTTTTCAGATGTGTTTGAAAGTGATTTTCCTCCATTAATGATTATTCTGTTAGATTCTGTCGGAAAAAAAATGAATATCTGATCCTGTTTTCATATTCATTTGTCAAATTGTGGAGGTGAGTGGACTTCATCTTAGAAATTTGCTTATAGTTAACTCACATTGATTCACTTCCTTTCTATGAGAATGAGACAATAGAAAACTTTCCAGAATTTTTTTTTTGTTGGCACCAATTCTTCTTCGAACCGACTTATCTTGCGGGTGATCGGTCCAGTACCATAGAAGTTTCTCACTGACTACCAGAGTAAATCGGGAAGCTCTAATGGAGAGCCCAGACGGGCAACATTCTTTGGCCCGCTTCTCGCTAGTGGGAAAATCCCCTGCATTGTGTCATAATAGAGATTTGAACCTTAGATCTTTTGGTTATCCATTGAAGGGCCTAACCATTGCACTATTGCTCTAAAACTCCCCAGAATTGAATTCGCTAGTTGTATACTTTGCACAAATACAATCTATAATGTATAAATATATGCCGATCATTTCCATTTTAATTATCAGATGAAAATTTTCAATCTGATCATGTGTAACCATTTTCATATTACTCAAAAAAATTTGTGTATCCTAATTTCACTCAGTTGAAAATTGAAATAACCTGGAAATTTCAATCTGTGATCTAATGCTTAATATGATCAGCTTTTCCTGTACACAATATTGTCTTTGACTGCTCCCAACAATTTCCTTCAATTTTCAATTCTTAGTTATCCTACTTTTGTTGTTTCCAGGTTCACCCAGGTGCTCTGAAATATGGTGGTGCTCCTTTAGTTTCATGTTGCATTTCTGCTGCTGAAATGTCCAGTGTAAGTGCATGTTATCTAGAGTTTGCACTCTTGTAGGAAAAATGATTGTCTCCACTATTTGTAGTCAACTTGGTTATTTTCTCACCATTAAATTTTAAGCATTTAGTTTCCCAACTAGCCTACCCCAATAGTCGTTATCTGCACATGTCTGACATGACTTGTTGCTTTTGTTCTTCAAATTTGCAACTTTGTTGGTTTAGTTTGAGATTTAGAAAAACATTTAGGGTTTTTCTTTAAAGTTTTTAGTTTGAAATCTCTTCAACTTTGTTTAGATTTTTTTAGAAAAGATTCTAAAAAGTTTCTGAAATACAGTAAGTTATTTAAATAAAATGGTCTTATAGTCACTTGATAAATGGATCATGGGTTTTAGGATCCCATGAAATGCTAAACTTTAATTAATATTTTTTTCCTTGTGAGTCAAGAGGTTGAGTTTTTGTTAGCACAATTAATTCGTTTTACATTTAAATGGTTTCTGAGCCCCACTTACCGTGACATTACAAAGTCCCCTTTGGATCCATTCATGTTATATTATATCCTGCACACTGCTATGACAGGCTGTCTCCACCCATGTTGCCCCATCAAACCAACACTATTTTCTCCAATCACCTTAAACCTCAACTGTTTGTCCACAGCGTCATCATCCAAAACCTCACCAACCAAAAAACTTAGTTTTTTCTGTTCTCTGCCACCTTTGCCTTTCTTGCTTAGACTAGTCATCACTCCTGCATCTTGTCATGATTCCATACTCTTAGCCAAAGTTTCCATTGATTACTTAAGAAGTTTTCTTGCCATATTGCCTCTTTGAGAAAGATAAAAATCAAAAGAAACAAAATATTTAAATGGTGAGTCTGTTTTGGGATGTAATACAAAGTTGGAAATCATTATAACTCCTATTTTAAGTGGAATTTATCAAAAAGTAAGTGATATCAAATACCGTGGCAACTTCAACATCCACAAAACTTGTATAATTTAAGTAAAAATAAAATCGCTCTTATTAGCTGGTAATTTATTTTTTTTGCATTAAATTAGTTCTTCTCATGAAATGTCTATATAACATCATATGTCTTTGAAAACATGTGGCAAAAGGCGATTTGCTCGCCCTCGCCAACCCGTCCCTAGGCCAACACGGAGGAGGTAAATCACGGGTGACTACTAGCCATTAGTGTAAATGGTCAAAGCATGGGAGAGATATATGTTCGGACATGCCGAGTTTCGATCTCAAGACCTCATATGACAACCTCCAATGTCTTAATCATCGCACCGCTCCGAGGGGACAGTTATTGGCGAATCATGGGCATGAGAGAGAGAGAGAGAGAGCTAAATGCTGATCGATGCTAGACAAAGCATACTAGATGAGCAAAAGAGATAGAGAGAGATGGCCTGTAGATCTGATCACCACTTATTGATTAGGAAATAGAACCAACTGTAAGGACATGGAAAAGAAACCATTTGTGTAACGTTTCAAATTAAGGGAACTAAATTCACCCTAATATTTAAGAATTATGAACCATGGAACATTGTTCCAGATTACTGATACAACAAAAAAAAATACAATCAAGAATTGTCTATTCAAATTACATGTGGAATCATAAAAACGATGGACCACCCTTCTTTTATTGTGATAACTAGACTTTAATTAATTTTGAAGATGCAAAGTCTAGAACTTGCACAAAAGATCACTGGAACTTGAATTGTAGTGATAAAATAGATGACGAGATCACTGGATGGAATCACACTCGTTTTTGATGGAATGTAACTCATTTGCAGCTATTCCTCAGCCAGTAAGTACACTCAGAAGCACAATATCAAAAAGTACAGAGGGATTCAATGTAGTGAAGATGAACAATATAAATAAATAATTTCAATACAGAAACATAGAATCTGCAAGGAACCATTGTTATGCATATGGAGGACTCACCTCAGCCAACTAATAGGAGATACAATAGAGCAATCATGTTTTGACTTGTTTGGACTAATTATCATTGCATCATTTTGCTGCATATTATCTATGAGACTCAGAGGAAGTAAATGGTTTTCTTCATCAGAAACTAGTGATTGTAAAGGTCGTATCTGCATCCAAGGATCACTGCCACTCATAGCAGCACTGTATGCACCATGTGTGACTCCATTCTGCTGAATACCACCAAGAACATGCTGGGGAGATTTGGCACTCAAAAGTGCAGGGCTCCCCTTAATGGTTTGTGATATCAAAGAGTTGCTTGAGAAAAGATTTGATTTATCTTCTTGTTCTGAATTCTGATGTCCTACAGTTGAAAGCCATCCGGAAGGCACTCCTAATAACCCCATGTTGTGATCCAATGGAGGTTCCCACATCTGCCATATACCTTGTGACTCATCAACATTTGTCATATGTAAATCCTGAGACTTTAAGTTACATGAAACTTGGCCAAAACTAGTCTGCTTTTCTTCTGAATTTTGCAATCTGGAAATAGGACACTCAATTGGAGAAGGCTTGGATATGATTCCAGAAACAGAAGGATTCTTTAACACTTGAGATTCCACCACCTTATCATTGCAAAGAAAATCAGATCTTGTATCTAATGGAAAATTGTCAAGCTCCTCAGAAACCGGACCAAGCAAGGATATCATGTCCGGCACATAGCATGGATCATCAAAAATTTCTGCTTCTTCTGATGTGAAACTTGATGTTGAATCCTTAATGGAAGTAAATAAGGATTCTACTGACAAGCTTTTGGGAGAAGTACTACTAAATAAGAAACTGGATGAGGTCATAGAAGTTAAAGGAAATGGTTGTGCTAAGTTAGTTTGACTGTCACAGAAATTGTCCGATAGCAACTTCTGATTATTTAGGCCTGTAATCTGAGCTTCTACTTGACGGTTATTATTGTGACTTGTTGAAGTCGTTGCAGGGTTTGTGGGAGCTGGATTAGTGAATAGTTGATGCCATGGTTTCTTCAGAGTAGCTTGGTGCGGTTGCACATATGAATTCATCTAGGAAATGCAAAGACTCCAACGATCAAAACAAACAGTTATTAGAAACAAGAATACTAAAGAGCTTGATGCATGACAACTTACAGGCTGATGAAGGTTGCTTTTGAGAAAACTACTATCTCCACTTGACATAGTATTAACACTTACATCTCCAGCCACTTGAGAATTTCTTACATTTTTGAAAGTATGATTCATAAAAACTGTAACTGGTTTAATTGGTTTCTTTACCCAACTATTTGGGTTCTGGGTATTTCTCCCAAAAAATATGGAGCCATCAAAACCTTTTGATGAAAAGTTGCCAGTTATATGACTAGAGTATCTTGTTTTACCTGTTATCATTTTATTTCCATGTGAAGCATCCAAGGCATGTGCCTTTGATATCACTGCTGGATTTCTCACTGCATCATGTCTCTCATTCCGATTCTTATTGTAAAACCCATGCTTTCTCTCAATCATGTTGGTAGCCCTTTTCTCTAAATCCTCAACATCAGAATTGCTCTTGCTAGATCCCCTATCCTTGTCGTTTCTTCTATCTTTTCTTCTTTTCTTTCCTTGCTTATTACTGTCTCTTTCCTCATCAACAATGGAGCCCTTTGAAGTTTCTCCCTCAGCTTTCAACTTCTCATCTCTCATCTTTCTTCTTTCTTCTACCAGCTTTGCAACTTCCTCTCTTTGCTTTCTCTCTTCCTCTTCTAGAATCTCTTTTTCCATCTTTGTCTGACGTTTCTCTTCAGCTTTCCTCCTGGTTTTCTCCGATCTTCTATCATGCAGGTTTCCTCCATCATCCTCTCTCTTATATAACACCCCTTTGTGGTCAGTATCAGAACCATCATCTGACGACCTGTTTCTGAATACTACTCTACAGAGCCATCTCATACTGAAAAATAAATAGAAAATCAGATTGAAAGGGAAGAAAATGAGAAATGATGAGAATTTCGCAACTGTGGAACAACCCCAATTGGTGTTTCTCTGGGCTTGCCGATCCTGATTCCATATCCATCCACAATTCCTCACAAATTCACTGAACGAACAGCTCCTAACAGAACATGGAAGATCCAAGATGGGCCTTTTAGAAAATTGGCCACAGTAAGAGCACTTGAATCGGCCTCCAGAAGGATTATGGTCCCTGTATGGGGTGTGACAGTTCCGGCAGCGTCGGATGGCAGTCT
>JBAMIB010000047.1:3430983-3445101 GCA_037177415.1 Kaempferia rotunda | reverse complement strand
CATCATCAAGGACACATCATTGTGTGCCACCTAATTGGGAGTTACAAGAGCCATAACTCTTGGCATTAAATGGAGTTATGTAACTCCTATTTCATGTGGCTAGGCACATAAAGAGGGAGAATGAAAATTGAATTCAATTGGATTGATTCTTGCTTCTTCTTCCTCCTCTCTTCTTTCTCTCCCTCTCCTCCTCCTTGGTCAAATCATTGCAGAGTGATAGCACACTCTAAGGGTTTTTCTCCATCTCTTGTCAGTGTGGATACACATAGAGGAGTGTTCATTTGACACTCTACGAGATCCGGTGAACATTTGGACGAGCAGGATACACGAAGGGCATCGCTTCAAAAGTAAAGCTCTTTTCATGTAGATCTAGAGTAGATCTAAAGTAGAAAAACAAGTACATGAAATATTTTTATCTTCGCACGGATCCGTAGCTGGGATTCCGAGGTTTCCGCAACGTAAAAAGTGGTTTTTGCGGCTTGGAAATCCCAACATGCATCGCCCAGTTAATCTTCTGCTATGTCGTCTTGCTGCCTGATGGGTATTGTAAAGTCACCTTTGGTTGCAGCGGTATTCCCTGATCTGGTCTTCAATGAGTGGTGTAGGGTGGCATTATTCCATTGTCTTAATCGTTCTGGATGTCATTTCTCGAGCTTGTCCTGTTCTTCCATTAAGATCTTAAGTGGGTCCTTGAAGACAAGAAGTTTGCCTCCTGACTCCTTAGGTTTGTCAGACGGACCTAAGGATAAGTTTTGTAATTTTGTGAGCAGAGATTATGGTAAAGAGGGGTTTCCACCTTCTCTCAGTTCAAGTAATGTCTTGATGTCTGCTTGTATGTCCCGTAATGTTTCTGCAATCTGCACCAACAATTGTATTTGAGTATTGTTTTGTTTGATAAGTGATAGGTTATGAGTGCTGGTGCTTGCTTGGTCGCTTGGTTTAGTAAATCCAATAGCAGGTGCCTTTATGGGCTTTGTTGCTTGAACAACATCTTTATATGAGAGAGTATTCTTTGCTAGGATGTAGTTATTCATCGAGCAATTAACTTCTTTATTTTGTGTAGCAACTGCTCTACTATACTCAGCTTTTTGTTGTGTTCAGTAGTGAGCCTTAGAGCTTCCCGTTCAATAACCTTGGATTGCTGAGAAATTTCTATGACCGGTTCTTTGACTTCCTGCTTGGTCAAAGGTTTGTTTTCTGTCTATAATGAGGTTAGAGTTCTAATAGTACCTTTAAGCCTTGAGATTTCTTTCTCTTGACTTTGGGAATGTTCAAGAATGAGCTTGAAGTTTTTGAGGTGTACGCGACTTGAAAGACAGACACGGTCATATATTATAGAAATGTTATGAGCTAGTTCTTTAGATGATGGCTTGCTAATTGATGCAAGGTCAAGAGACTCTAGGTTAGTGGTATGTGAGCTATTATACCATTGTTGTATTGCTTCCTCCCATCGTTCTGACGTCAGGATTTAATTTCTAACACTCATTGATTTTCCTTTCTCCTCTAGATGATTTTCTCCTCAATTTTTCAGTGGGCTTAGCTGAGCTTCATATTGACACCTTACGTCTATTGGTACTAATTATTCTACAGAAGACTACTACTTCCTCTCGAGTGTTAACCCTTAAAAACCTTACTAGATTGGTCTGTAAGACTTATTAGGTACAGCCTCTGTGCCTTTCTACAACAACCTCTATTCAGGTAAGACTTATTAGGTCCAGCCTCTGTGCTTACCTTATAAGTTTTCAATCAGAGTCTAATGGAAGTACTTTCTACAATGCAAAAATATAAAAGTTCTCACAGGGACCCTTCCCCTTGAGTATCTTGAACAAAGGTTTCACCTAGCCATCAATAAACTTAGCTCTGATACCAGGTTGTGTGGTTGTGTGCATAGTGAGGAAGGGAAATATAGTGATAGTTACATAAGAAGATATGTATGAAGAACTAGAAGAATATACAAACTTTATTCCGTAACTGAAAGAGCAAAATTACATGCCAGGAAGCCCTTTTATCATCTAAGGCATTCCCTTCTTGGGATTCAAACGTCAGGGGTGGGTCCAAATTGAGCTCACAAATGTCTTCCTAGGGCTTGCATCTCTAGTAATCCTTTCAGGTCCAAATGTCTCCCAAGCATTTGCAAACTCACTTAAATACCAATTATTGATATCAAAGGAATCCTTCTAGCACCTTGCTTGATTGGTAGTTATGTTTTTTTAAGCAACTTGACTCTAATACAAATTATTGGTACTGGTATAGTAGGATAGTCAGATATGCTAGAAGGGGTGAATAACAATTGTGTTGCAATTAAAGACTAGACCTACTTTTGCTAATACTTTACTAGGTAATACAAATCAATTAGCTGCCATAGAGAAAAGTAAGCATACTACAATTGCTAACATAGGCAAGTACATGATTTAAAACTAAGGCTCCCGCTCTACAATCTATGAGTCATCAGTAAGTCACTCTTAGAAAATCATTATCTTTCTCCTTTGTAGTCAACTACTAGATATGGAGAAATCTCTTACTTGAGAGGAGGCTTAAAAAGAATACAAGAAGCAAACGATTTACATAGACTTAACTAATCTAAATTTTCTTAGCTTCCATGTTGGTCCTCTTTTATAGCCTTCACTCCCTCTTCATTGTTCACTTGTTCTATTGATTTTATTGCTAATTAGCCGACACATTCACTCATTAATTAGTTTCATTCTCTAATCACTTTAGCCCAATTCTGCCAACTACTACCTGAGTCAAGTGAATTCCACCATTAGTCAACTAGGCCACTATAGCCTTTAGGTCATTCGACAACATAATTTTTATAAATTCAACGGCTCCTTATTGCTTTCCTACTATAGCATTAGTTGATTGGATCTTGATATTAATCGACTAACTACAAATCAATCAATTATCTGATTGACTCAATTATAATAAAAATATTTTGTTCAATGGTTGCTTGACCTGAGTCTACTCAGCTCTCATCCTAACGATCAAGTTGCACCTATGTTGAAGACTACGCTCACCAAGGAGTATAAGTCTCTTAACTCTTGAGAGAATGAGAGCTCACTATCAAAGCCTTTCTTTCATATCTTGACTTTGCTACTAAGGTCATCTCCTATTAGACTTCTCATTCTTCGAATGCATTAAATTCCTTGACTCTCTCTATCTACATAGTTTGCCTTCTCTACAATTATCATCAATATTGTTCCTTGATGCTCCTTAACCTCTGGTCTTTCAAATGTATCATATCATCTTTCTTTGAGCTGTCTAGACCTTAAGCCACCAAGCTACCTAGTTACACCAAGTCATGCTCCACGAGTTGCTCCAACAAAACCTGAATGCTTCTCCTCCTACAATCCCTTGGTGGTCAACTGTAACCTTCTCCTATCTCCATGGAACTCGAAGCCACAAGTGTCGTTTTTATTGACCTTGTTGAGTCATGAGCTATCCAAACTCCATGTGTGTCCTTCAACTTCCTGCACACTCAAATACACATATCAAATACAACATGCAAAAAGATTAAAATTTTAAATTGGTCATTATTTGACAACTATTATAAAATATCATATGCAAAATAGAGATCGATTTTAATTTGATCGCTAATGATATAGTAGAAAATTTAAAACACAATGATTTTTTTAAGAATGGAATGATTTAGTTCCATTAATCAGAAATTGAAAATTTTAATCGATTGTTATTTAGCGGCCTTAATTTATTCCAATCACTAATTTCGTCACAAATCATATGTTTCTCGTAGTATGTTGGTAGTTGTAAAAGTTCAATGATATTGATAGATGGAAAATCTACGTAGGTTAAGATTGAACACATGGTTGATGTGAACTTGAGAAAGTCAAACAAGTATTGACAGTGAATCATGGATGTCTAAACAAGACTGGATGTCTAACGGATGTGAAAATTTCAACAGGTGCTCACAGAGAAAGCCCAAACAGATTAAGGTTGACTTAATATCCGGCAAATAACTAAAAGTCTATCAGTGATGATCAAATATTTGGTATAGGAAATCCTATAGTAGGTGATTAAATGTTAGGCCGTGAATGTCCATATTGGTTAATGAGAATTGGATACTTGATAATTGAGTTCTAATTAGTCAATAGTGACTAATTGTTAGGTAGTTGAAGTCTTAGAGACAAAAAATCTCTTAATAGTGGAAGTCCTAGAAAAATATATGCTTCTTGGCCATCAAAGTTTTAGAGATAAGGAATTTCTTGCTTTGGTAGTTGCAATCCTGGAGACAAGGGGTCTCTTAGCACAGTGAAGTCCCAGAGATGAGGAATACCTTGACATAGGAAATCTTAAAAAGATGAGTTCGGCTGAATACTAGACTGTTGAGAGGTCTAATACGGTATGTGCTTAACACGTTTTGCAAAACATGCAACGAAAGAAAAAAAAATACAAGAACAAAACTAGTTTTATTACAACACATGCATAATACATCTCTTGCAGACATAATCGTAAAATAAAATTTTTAAAGAATAACAATTATTCTAAGTGTATCTTACGGATGATGCGCAAAGGGAAGGGCATCAACTTTTAGTAACATCGTCGAACCTTGCCTCTATTTGTATCCACGTCGAGTTCTTCAAGATAACTCCGAGAGCAATAAAGTCCACCTCCGATTGGTACTAGCTAAGCGTGGAGGCGATACAATCCAAGAGGAGGAAGAAGAAGAAGCAAAAAGCTTGAGGAAGGAAAATTTTCTTTTTTGGCTTTGTCGTGGCCAACGACAAGAGAGAGAGAGAGAGAGAGAGAGAGAGGGGAGGAGAGAGAGGCTAGGGTTTTAAAAATCTAAACCATTGAATAATGAATTGGTTAATTAATTCTCTCCATCTTATATATATATATATATATATATATAAGAGATAACTTGGTCTAAAATTAATTTATATATGTGCGTGTAATAATAAACCAAAATCTAGACCATTATACTTTTAGTTTATTTATAACCAAAATAACTTAATTAAACCAAACCAATTTGGTTTATGAATAAACAAAATATAGTCTAACTCTTCCATAAGAGATGTAACTCATCCGTGCTTCCTCTACTATAAAATATTTTTATATTTGCCCTTATTTGGTCTAACCAAATATCTTATATCTTTTGATCTGAGAATCAAATTCTCATACTTGTTTTAGATCTTTTAGATACACGTAGTGCGTGTGACCGAATATGTTCCCGATTTATTTTGGTCATATATAATTAACTGTTTAATTATGTATCGATCATGAGTGACACATAGTATTATATCATAATTTCCAATTAATCAAAAAATCACAGTTGATTACATAACTAGTTTTAAACCCTTCAGCAACTATAATGAGTCATGTTTTATTCCTTTCCCTTGTCTTATACCCACTTGGTTTAGGACATTGTCTATCTGTCTATCCCCACTAGGCTGACTACGTCACATCTAGCCCAAGTTATACTTTCTCTTCTTGCGACTTCAAATTACTTGTACATGTGTCTTAAGAGTTTCATACTCACAACAAGTGATGCTTTGCAAAGAATTTAAGTAACAATCATAACAAGTGACCATAGGTATACGTCTCATCGCAAGGAGCAGTGAATCCTCTGTGGGCTATTCGAACACCTTCGAGCACTTCGACTTATACCCAATCATCCTGTGTCCATACCTCCATAGATATGCTTGATTTACATGTCAAAGTATAAGTCTATATGACAAAGGTGACTTGAATACCTCAAGTCGGAGGAAACTTGCACTCGAACTACAGTAAGATCTTCACAGACATTCATATGTGTAGAGAACTATATGAAGCTTACAACAAATCACTTCAATGAACTAGTTACTATAACTAGTATCCATGTTTAACTCTTAACATCTATTCCCAATGTCTCACGCTAGTGTGTAATAGCTGCTTGATTAGACCAATGAGTATAATCAGTATTAGTCTCACAGAATTGATGATGTCCGAATACATCAATTCATTGACTAGGGAATGTTTAAATATTTTCATAATTACACATGTAGAGACGTTCACTAGTTATGATCCAATCACATGCAAGTTCTATCATGCTATGAATCGTGTTACGGACATTCAATAAGTGAGTTTAAGACCATTTAAACACATAAATAATACATACTCAAATAGTTAATATTTATCTATCAAAATAAATAGTATAAATCATAAGATGATTGTCTTATGACATATCTCAAACAATAACATAGACAAGTATGAAGTTCAGATAAGTTAAGGTTGACTTGTACTAGGTAGATAAGGAAGTCTAAGAGACATGAGATATATCTCTTGGCATGGCACAATTCAGCCTTGATGTGGTTGGAATCAAAGTTGAAGTAGACTAGTGGAGAGTTGAATAGTCGATTGACGAACTAAAAACCATGAAGTTGTGGTATGGTAAATTAAGTGTATCAACAATCGATTGGTATATGCCTTCTGCTAATTGATGGAGCAACTAATTAATGAAGTTTGTTCCGTTAAGTAAAAATTCAAAATCACAAAGTTATGGTTTAGAAGGATTCATAGTATAGCATTAGATTGATGAGCTTTCATCAGTCGACTATGGAGCAATAAACTAACCAAAGCCATCAAAGTGAAAGCAAAGCAATATATTGATTGTTGTAAAGTTGTTTCATTTGTTTCTTTCTAGTTTGTATTCTTGTTTGTAAAGATAAGAAATTGTAAGAGGTTTCTCTACCTCTCAAAGGTCTCTGAGAATGAGAAAGATAAAGAGATTTCAGAACCACCAAATCATAGACTGTGAACATAATAATTCTTATGGACTGATGTCTAGTGCGTAAGGTGTTACCATCATGAGGTATGAGGGTTAAATCCTGGCGAGGCAAGGAGTTTACCTTCCCTTATGCACTAGTCACTGTTCAGGCTAGTAGCTCTCGTGATTTACCTCCTTCGTGTTGCCCTGAGGCGGATTGGCAGAGGCACTGGGGGCGAGCGAATCATCTTTTTACCACCGTGAACATAACAATTCTTGGGAGAACCTTGAGACATGCCATATGGTTTGATTTTTGTTCTTGCGTGTTTGAGTTATTTTATTTTATATTTATACAGTGTACTAATGTGTTGTAGATGTAAATGAAATCAACAAAAACAAAAAAGTTTATCACCCTCTCTAACCATTCCATTGATCATAACAGTTGAAGAAATCCATTTCGTTGTTAATATTTTTCATTTTATTTTTAATTTTCTACTTTATTATTAATGATGACATACTCTTAGTTGTTCATAGCCAAGTAACAGGCTTCTCATCGCTTGTGGCTTTCTCACTGCACGCAGCCGCTCGCAACCGCTATCTCCTCACATAACAAGCACCTTCGTTGGTAATTATATATTTGTGCTTGTTATTTTTGTATATATGATTGCCAATGTGTAATCTCGTTGGTTTAATTTTTCTTAATCTACATCATGAGTACTTGTTCAATATGGAGACAAAGGCATGGTATCATGGTTGGATCCTATCAAATATCTACAAGACTTGTTATGGTATATTATTAAGATTTTTTCTCGTTAATAGGTAGCGGACATGAGAATGCTGAGTATCCGGATGAGTTTTCATGTACTCTATCTTCTCCGATTTACGTAGGTGGTCGATGAAAATTTTCTATAGAACTGGACGACCACCTTAATTTTAATTTTATAGGAATTGACTTGATTAATTATTTTTTTATTCAATATGGAGACCTTCTCGTTGAGCTAAGGCAACATCAGCTTTTGACGCAAGTCTCGTCAATGGATGGTTTGGATGATATATATAATGAACAATGATACGCACTGAGAAAAATTTTAAAGAAAAGTTCAAGGATAAATACATAAATTCATAACCCACCATTTTATTTTTTATGAGTCTCATCACATTATGAGTTTTCATTGAGATTTTTTCCTTGAGTAAATCATTTCTCATATATAATAAGTCTCGCTATACGCACAGAGAAGAGCAATGTCATTTCCAAGTTTGAAGCGGTAAAATCAGGCGTAGGCTCGGTTTGCCCGGTTTAGTGTGGAGGGCATCAATCAGACTTGTTTCACATAGCAATTTCATGAATTTACATAATTGGTATTTGTATAGACATTTATATATTCTAATAAATCTTAGGATTAATATTAGATGTAAAATACATGTAAATGACCTTCTTATACAAAGAGCCACCGCTAGAGCAAAATGATCTCTGTAATTTATTTATATCTAGAGCAAAATGATCTCTGTAATTTATTTATATATCTTATTATGGCATCGACGATTCTAGTTAACTTAGAATGTGTAATATTACATTATACACAAATATTGAGACCTTTTCAGCTTAATTTTAGCGTTTATCTCATTTGGTATTATTTTGTGAACCTTTTAGTTTCAAAATTTATTAAGTGTTCGATGAACTTGTGCAAGACTGCAAGCTATACATTTTGTACGAAATTATTTTCAAATTTATTAAATTTTGATCTGTTTGCATTAAAATCTTCCCTTAAGCAACTAAACAATCATTTATATTTGGACTAGTACTCGTCAACATGATTAAATTGTCATGTCTATTTTAATAGAAATGAGTCAAAATTCAAAATCGACGAATGGACGTAAATAACTTAGAATAATATGGAATCAAATTCTATATGATTTTCTAGTTTTCTCTTGATTTTATGTATTCATATCATCAAATATCAATTCGACCCATGATATTAGGAACAGTAATTTTTTAAACACGAATCATATTTTTCGGATATACTAATATTTAAAAATTCATTGCTCTCAATATAGTATGTCAAATTGATGTTTAAAGATATGAATATAATCAGGAAAATTAAACAAACACATACAACATAGTTCCATATTATTCCTAACTATGTATGTACATCAGCCGATCATTAGTCAAAACCGACAGATTTATCTAGAGAGCTTAGAAAGACATGAACCAGGTCTTATGCGTTCATCTATTGCTCTTGTTTATATACATACCCTCAAACGTCATTTCCATTTATTATATTGGGAGTAACAATTTTTTTAACACAAATATATTTTTAAAAAAAATCTGATTCATGTTCAAAAAAGGATTGTTCTCAATATAGTATGTCAAATTGATGTTTGAAGGTATAGATATAATCAAAAGAACTTGATGAACACGTAGGGTCTTGTTCCATGTCATTCCAAGTTTTCTAGGTTTATAAGTTGATTTTGTTCAAAATAACCGATAAACCTAGAAAGCTCAGAATTGAATGACGTGAAACTAAATTTTATGTATTCGTCTAATTCTCTTAATTATATTCATACTCTTAAATATCAATTGCACATACTATATTGATAATAGTGATTTTTTAAATATAAATTAAATTTTTTAATTGATTGCTATAAGCAGTCGATTTGAGACCTTACAATGTTGATGAACAATATCCATAATTGATCGCTATACTAGAAGGGCAAAATAGATATTGGATATGTCATTCGATAATTTTAAAACTTAAATACTCAATTTAGATATTCCTAAATTTCATCTACACATTAAGTAATTTAGTTAAATTATTAAAATATAAAACTAGTGTAGTTAGAGCAAATCGCGAGGGAGCAATCATTGTCCCAACATTCTCGTCTCGCTAGGCATAATAGATTCTCTGTCGACTATGAATTTATCCACATGAGGATAAATTCAAAAATGAGATAATTCTGATAGTCTCACGTGACTGACCTCTTTCACCCATAGTACATGAGAAACTTTATTAATAGTCCCCGTGGGATAATCGATGGTTAAAGTATAAAAAGTTATTATATGAGATCTTAAAGTAGAAAGTTAGCACGGTTGAGTATATATTTTCTTATGTTTTGACCATTTATATTAATAGTTATCAGACATCCGTAATTTATCTCCTCTATGTTAGCATAGGAATGTGTTAGCGGGGTGCTAGAGAGGAGCGAATCACATTTTTACCACATGAGAAAGTTCATTAACATTTAACTTAGCAATTTACATTAATAATTAGTAGTCATCCGTGATTTACCTTTTCATATTGGTCTAGAAACTAATTAATGGGCACTCAAGCAAATAAATTATCTTTTTACCACATATACTGTCACAGTGTTTCGTAAGTAATTTTGTACGTGATTTGCACATCTACTTTTAGTTTTTATTTTTTTAAAAGAATTTAAAGATTAATATTAGAAATTAAAATAAATATTTATCATGAACACTTTTGTACCACTGTTTTAATTTGTATACAAAATTATTAATTACATTGATAACAATAATAAAACAACAAAGAAATCAAATCTTTATAGCAACCCTACTTCTGCTTCTCTGTAGGAACTTGACAACCCGACCTCTCTGCAGGTGCTCAGCAATCCGACTTTTCTCTGGGTACTCGGCCATCCGACTTCTCTGCAGGTACTCAACAACTCAACCTCTCTGCAAGTGCTCTGTAACCTGCGGCCCCACGAGTCAGGCTAGTGGCTAGCGCATGTAGTATTGCCACTAAGTGCTCTGTAACCTGAAAACTCTCAGCCGAGTTAGTTGACTCTCTCCGACCTCACGCTCCGACAAGCCCAACATTCATAGCTAACTGATCAACCACAAGGGCGACACTTGGCGAACCGCCCGACCGTGCCAGAGCACGATTCAACCTTGTCTCCTCCTCCAATGCTCGACCTCACGCCACTTGATTGGCCAATCCTCAGCTTTTCGTGCATGTGGCGGACTACGACAGGGGTGAACATTCGGTTTGTTCAGTTTATTCAAAATTAATCTTGTATAATTTTATTTTTTTTTTATTTTAAAACAAATTTGATATTAATTTAGTTAATTCAGTATTAATTTTGTATAGACTTTAATTCAATTCGGTTAATTAATATTAAATTAATTTTCAATTAATTCGGTTAATTTACTACCAAATTAACCGAATGCATACCCCTAACTACGGACCCGTACGGTGGATGACGTTGACCACAGCTCCAAAAGAAAGGTAGAGAGGAGGGCGCGTAGAGAGGATCGAGGGGCCGAGCGCGCTGAGGAGGACACCTTCAGTTCCACCTAACGTTGCAGATTCAGGAATCAGATCAAAATTGTTGTCACTGTTAGATGAGGCCACTAAGACTGCATGCCTGAAATGAATCAGAGTGATGAAACGGACTTGATTAAAGATGATAATTTAAGTCTGAATGCTGCAAATCTCTACCATGACCAAAATCAGCAATTCACAGTGCATTTAATTTCTTCAGTTAATATCACTTTTAATGACATTTGTTCACTTTCAAGGATTCAAACAATCTTAAGGCCATATGCATGTTCAGTTAATATGGAACCAGCATTACAACTAAGTATAGTACTGCCGAAATAGTTTAAACTACTCCCATCAAATGATATTATCAGATTCGTGTCTATGAAAAAGAAAGATGAACACTTCAGATTTACAAAAATTTTGAGTTCAACTGAAAGAACAATTGAGTTTTATAAATAACACAAGAAAAAGTGATTTAATTTGAATCTAGAGGGTTGGCTGTAGGAAGTTTCTAGATCATGAATTCTAATTATAGATTCTAGCAACCATGTGCATCTAGAGGATTGGATGTTACGAATGCCTTCGAGATGATAATGTAAGGAACATTCGGATTCTGAATCATAGAAACTCACTGAACTTGGAATGAGTGTATTCAAAATTTGCTAGGTCCATCAATATATTTCGATCGAAATTCATTAATGAAATCCAAGATTTGGATTTCTAAAAAATTAATATATATATATATAGTTAGTGTGAAATCTTAATTTTGAGACCCCTAAAAAACTCATCGATCTGTGCTAGTTACCTCAAATTCTGAAACTTTAAAAACAATTTGAACACTATTAAGAATGCCTTTAAGGTGATAACTCAAGGCAAATTTGGATTACAGGGTACCATAGAAACCTATTGAACTTGGAATGAGTCCAATCAAAGCTAGCTAAGTTCATCAAGTTTTAATTGAAATTCATTGATGAACCTAAGGAATTTAGATTTCTAAAAAATTGATATCTACTGGACAAGGGTAGTATAGGGAAGGTATGTATGATGTAAAATCCTATTTCTTAGACCCATTCAAAAATGTATGGTTTGTTTCAGTTGCTACATAGTCTTCAAATAATAACATTAGTGGTGTTGATTTCTTGAAAGCAACACTACTTTAGTGTTGATTTATTGAAACCAACTTCACCTTGTTATTGATTTCTAAATAAGCACTACCTCGATTTCTTAAAACTTGGTGTTGATTTCTAAAAAAATCCGTACCAAGATAATTTATTTGTTTTTAGTTATCTAATTTTTATTTTTTTCTCTTATAATTAGCTATTTTAAAAAATATTTTTTGACTTGTATTAACGTTCCTTTAATTTTATAATTTTTCATTAACCTTTTTTTTAAAAAAAAATTATTAAAATTTTAAAAATTATATAGATAAATTTAGAAGATAATTATGATGTAAATTTTTAAAAAATTGAGTTTTTCATGTCATCAATCACTTTTGTATGAAACTCCTTCGTAAAAATAATTAAGTTTTTTTTTGTTCCATTCGGTTGGATTTGGTTTAAATAAAGAAAATCAATTTTTTAAGGTTGAATGATTGCAGGTTATAATCAAGGCGTAGCCACATTGTGAGTAGCGGGTGCAACCGCCCCTCTAGAATTAAATAATAATAATAATAATAGTGTATATTTGAAAAGCTCTCACCACTAGTTTGACCCATGTCCATCGCCGGAAACTGATATTAATCACATATTTAGAAAGCCCTTGACCTAATCCATAAGTACCATTTTTATGAAAAAATATCATGATTTAGAATGTTAAATATTAAATTTTAAAAGTAAAATATATAATAATAAATGAATAAATTAAATATAGAACACGAAGTGAGAGCACTAAATTAAAATTAGATCAAGTTTGAACTACATTCAACAGGTAGACACAAAGATAATAATTATGTTGGTTCAAACTATGATTGATTTATAGTTGAATTTAGTGAATACATTAAATATAGAACACGAAGTGAGGGCACTAAATTAAAATTGGATCAAGTTTGAACTACATTCAACGGGTAGGCGAAAAGATAATAATTATGTTGGTCCAAACTATGATTGATTTAGAGTTGAATTTAGTGAATAAATTAAATATAGAACACGAAGTGAGTGTACTAAATTAAAATTGGATCAAGTTTGAACTACATTCAATGGGTAGGCGCAGAGAAAATAATTATGTTGGTTCAAACTATGATTGATTTAGAGTTGAATTTAGTCAAGTTATGATTGAATAAAATTTAAAGTTTAAACGAGTTTGATCAGTTTAAAATGAATTATGGTATCTTTGAGGAAACTCTCTCTTTTATTTTTCTCTCCATTTTCTTCCTATGCACACTGCAGCTCTTGCTATGTCGTGCATCGTCATCATGCCTTTCTCATGTCTCTCTTTTATTTTTCCCTTCCTCTTCTTCCCCATTTTCTTTTCCTCATTTTCTTTTTCTTCTTCTTCTCTTTTCCAACGACAGCAAACCTGTTGTTTTCTCCTCTCCACTTCTCAAGTACAAGAGCTTTCTTTTCTTCCCCTTTCTCTTCTCGAGCAAGCAAAAAATACAACATCAACTACTACCCTCTTTTTCCTCTTGTGTTTTCTAGGATTTTATTGGCACCACAAGAATATTGGAAGTAGTATAACAAAATATGCACCAAATAAAGCAGGGTAAAAGACAGATGAATTAAGAATAAGAAATGAGAAAATGTTATCTAGTTGAAGCATCGGCGTGCTGACTGTCCTTAGAGAAATTATTGTCATCCCACGGTGCAGATCAGGCTCGCCAGCAAAATCCTCCTAAGATCCGACAACTACTTGCGGTGTTAGTAGGTGCACTCCAAGACGAACATCGCCGCACGGATTCAACCTCTGATCGTCAAATTCAGTAAGCCTCAGGACACGCCAAAGAGCACGAAAACAGAAAGAAGAAGAAAGAGAGAAAGATTTCTCATACATAGAAACCTGCATCGACGACCCTTTTATAGATCAACCACCTGAGGAAGGGGCCGCTTGAGGAAGGTCCCCCTTGTCTATTTGTTTATGTATTTCTGGCTCAGTCCTCTCAAACCACCTAATTTGAGCTTTGCCCGCACATGTGTGTAAGTC
>JBAMIB010000047.1:3354397-3364859 GCA_037177415.1 Kaempferia rotunda | reverse complement strand
TATCCTCATCTAATCACTCAATTCATTTCAAGTAGTCCCCGGGGCAATGATGCAGTGGTAAGGGTGCTCAGTTGTCTTTCAGACACCCACGGTTTGATTCCTAGCTATGACACATTTGTAGGGAGTTTTCCTCCAAATGAGACTCGCAATTAAAGGATGATGAGCTTCTGGGCTGCCCACTACGTGTGCTTCCCGATTTACCCTCGTGATTGGTGGAAAACTTTCGTGGGGCCAGGCCGATCACCCTAGACTCGACGTTACCCAGCCTGGTTAATCAATTTTTTTTCAATTCATTTCAAGCAAAGCAAGCATTGCATTCCTACTTGCATTGGAGAGTTCGAGAAGCTTCTTCGGTTTGAAGGTCTTGTGATTTGCAGTGCTGTTATTGCAAGATAAAGTCGTTGCATCATGGAAGATAATTATTGTGTTTCGTAAGCACCGTGTGTAGGGCAAATTTGTTTTAAAGAGATAGAGTCCAACTCTAACTTCGACTTCGCCAAAGCAGTGTTATATTGACATTCTGCCCATGCTCAGATTGTACCACCACCAGCTCTAACAATTGTTGTGGTGTGGTGAGGAGAATCATATGTGGCGCAGGGCTGAAGAGAATTGCGAGGCTTCGGCGGAGAGGAAAAGTTGTTTTTCTTATATACCAACTTCCATGTACCTTCATGAAAAAGATACCAACTTCAATGAACCTTCATGAAAAAGATAATTAACTTCAATGAACCTTCTTGAAAAAGATACAAACTTAAACGATAATTAACATATGGTTATGATATTATATGCATGGAAATTAAAACATTCAAAAAAATGTTTCATTAATTAATGTTAGGTGTCTAAAGGACTTCATTCCTATATAGAAGAAACAACCTAGATATTTATTGTAGAAACAACGTAACCTAGATATTTATGGGAATATGGAACAGTGCAGTATAAGCATAACCATCAAATTAAATGAAATCTTCAATGTGTAGTAATAATGAAGACTGAAAATTTATTAAATAAGTTAAAGTATGTTGGGCCACTTAAGCTGATAAAAGGAAACTTGAAGATTAAGGTTGAATTAAGAAAGGGAATGATTTCTTAAACTAAATCATATTTGGTAAAATTCCAAAACAATTAAAAACATATTAAAATATTTGGTTCATTTTCATTAAAGCGACGAGGACCACATCTTATTGTCAAAGATTGAGAAGCATTCAGTTAATATATTTTATTATGTCATTCTCAAGTACCCTAAAATTAAAAGAAAATTTATACATAGGAAGGCAGCTTGAACAGTGGACACGGGACCTTATAAATATCAATAGAAAGGTGGCTGAGGAGTGATTATTTTATCCGAAACTCTTCGTTCTCTCATGCGGAGTTATGAGCTATAACCTTCTAACATTTATTTAATATTCCTCACGGAGTCCTTAAAACCTGAAATCTAGTTAGAAGAGACATATATTAATTAGCTGAGTACAATTAGATGGTGATCAAATAGATATTGTTGGATATATATCTAATAATATTTTTTTATGTAGGAATCCACTCAAAGGATGATAAAGAGAGTGGAAGAATTAAAGGTGCAAGTAAAGAGCATGTTCAAGGACACTAGTGACATATTGCAACTTATGAATTTGATTGATTCAATTCAAATGCTTGGATTGGACTACCATTTTGAGAATGAAATAGATAAAGCACTAAGATTGATCAATGAAGTTGATGATAAGAGCTATGGACTTTATGAAACTTCTTTAAGATTTCGATTGCTTAGGCAACATGGATATCATGTATCTACAGGTAATGCTAAAAATATGTTAAAATTATTATGCTATATATATACATATGTTAGAAAAAATATAAAATAAACTGGAACATGCCGTGATAAACAATGTCTTAGAAAGATAATAGGCTTTAATTATTGTAATATATTTTGGTGCAAATTTTAATATGCTAGATAGAAAATTTTACATATTTATTCTAATGAAAGAATGATGAACAAAGAGGTGCCAATGTATTCATATTGATAAAAGGAAAATTGTTGGTAATGACTAGGTTTAAGATTTATTTTAATTAAGATGAAAACCTATTTTCGTACATATTATTACAAAGAGAAAGTGGATAAATTTAGTTAAATAGTTTGCTAAAGTATACTAATAACTAATAATTTTTATGAGCACATAATATTTATTTCATACCCACTCTTGTAGATATTTTTAACAAGTTCAAAGATGACAATGGAAGCTTTATATCTTCCTTGAATGGAGACGCCAAGGGATTGTTAAGCTTATATAATGCGTCTTATCTTGGAACACATGGAGAGACTATATTTGATGAAGCCAAGTCTTTTACAAAGCCTCAGCTTGTATCCTTATTGAGTGAACTTGAACAATCTCTAGCCGCGCAGGTCACACTTTTCCTTGAGTTGCCACTTTATCAAAGAGTCAAAATTCTATTGGTGAGTGGTGAGAAAATATATAGTTATTTATCAAGAGGATGCAATTGCAAACAATGTCCTATTAGAAATTGCAAAGTTGAATTTCAATTTACTACAATCTCTTTATCAAGAGGAACTGAAGAAAATTTCATTGTAAATAAATTAATTACTTCCAAGAAATATTTTTTCAATGTTTGTGAATACACACCAACATTATAATCATCACATTTGCTTAAATATCTATTTGTAAATATAGTTAGACATTTGGAATGAATTTAAAAATGGGCATTTTGTAGTTAATAGAAATTGTTTAGTAATTATTTACATGAATTTTAATTTTCATACATTATGTTGATTGGTTACTTCTATTTACCCAATTAAAAGTTTTTTTTGCATTTTATTTGTATTTGTGATTTAAACTAATTGTCTTACTTCTTTATATTATTTTTTTCTATTATGACATATTTCAAGATGGTGGAATGATTTAGCACTTGCTAAATCTCTGAGTTTTACTCGTGATCGAGTTGTGGAATGCTATTATTGGATTCTTACTTTATTTTTTGAGCCTCAATATTCTCATTCCCGATTGATTTGCTCCAAAGTTCTTTCTCTTATATCAACTACGGATGATAACTATGGCACATTGGAAGAGTGTAGACAATTAACCGAGGCAATCAAAAGGTTAGTTTCTCATATATCAAAAATTAATATTTTTCTTGTTTCCTAGTATAATGTTGTTGTAGTTATATCGGCTATTCACATGAAGGAAAGAAATGTTGTAAAACAAGTCCTACTTGAAATGTAAGAAATAATGTAAAATGATAAGTTGTCATATTCATTCTTTTGTGAGTACCATGATCATGTATTTGCTTATATTTTCTTACATTTAGGTGGAATCCTCAAGTTAATTGTTTACCAGAATATTTGAAAGATTACTATCTCAAGCTATTAAAGACTTTTGAAGAAATTGAAGAAGAGTTGAAACTCAATGAGAAATATTGTATGCTATATCTTCAAGATCAAGTATGTTGATAGGAGTGGCTTATGTTATCATTGAACTTATATACTAAGTTTGCTTTCCCTTGATTTACATAGATAATAAAGGCTCTAGTGATAGCTTATCTTGAAGAAGCTAAGTGGGGTATTGAGTGACATGTGCCATCACTTGATGAACACTTGCATATTTCGTTAATCTCCTCTGGGTGTTCTGCAGTCCCTTGTGCCTCTTATGTAGGTATGGGAGAAGTGGTAACAAAAGAGGTATTCCACTGCCATTCTAGTTTTCCCAAGGCCGTAGAAGCTTGTTGTGTAATTTATAGACTCTTGAATGATATAAGATCACATGAGGATGAGGTACACATTTTAGACGGTTCCTTTGGTAGAATAGTTTAGCAACAATGTTTGACAATTCCACTTGAAATTTTTTTAGCGGGAGCTAGGGAGAGGCCATACTGCATCTACAGTGGAAAGTTACATGAAAGACCATGACACAAATGCAAAAGTTGCATGCGAGAAGCTGCGAGAACTAGTTGAGAAAGCGTGGAAGGATCTAAACAAAGAGTCTCTTAATCCAACAAAAGTACCTCGACTTATAATTGAAAGAATAGTCAACTTTTCAAGATCAATGGAAGAAATATACAAATATAATGTTGTGTACACCAATTCCGACACTAAAATGAAAGATAATATCTATTTAGTGTTGGTTGAATCTTTTCTTGTATAAGAGAAGAGTGCATGTGACTCTTCAAATAAGTGAGTGAGAAGAGCATGCTGAGGACTATTAGAGGCAACCTTTACAGTGTGAGGATGCTCAACACTCAGTCAATGTCTGAATAAAGTATACGACTTGCTTAATAAAGTTTGCATTTTTACTTGGGAGATATAACAATAAAATCATTAAAAAATATTGACCTTAGTTACAATTTTTTAATCAATTAGATTTGTCTAACAATTGAATGAACTACTAATTTTAGATTCATCTATCACCCACCATGATGTAGTCTTTTACATTTCAACAAGTTCACTGTACCTCTCTCCCTCAATCTCTTCCACCATCACTTGTGATCCCCTTCACATCCTCATTCTTTCAACTTAGTTGGAAACCCAAAGTGTTGCGATGAGTAGTAATATCTAAATACTTGTTTTAAAATTGACTTATGAGATCCATTTCTATAGTTTATATGGAAGATAGGTTCATACCGCCTTAGAGAATTTTATTGTTAGTCTTGCTACATAACTTAAAGCACTTACTAATCAATTGGAAATTTAATTAGAACATTGTGCTGAAGGATTTTTCATGCGTCTCTGAGATGCTGAAAGTGGTAAACATATTGATGAGGAGGAGTTTATCATATTGGAACTTAATGAGAAAAGATAAAGTTCAATTAATGGGTAAAATGATTCCAGAGTTTTCCAAAGAACATAATAAAGAGTTCATTTTAAAATTTGATAAGTTTAGATTCTTTTAATAGTTTTGACCAAGACGGCTAGATGGAACTAGCTAATTAATTAAGTTTGACAAACAAGCCCTTTGCTTTGTTTCTTGCTCTTGTGGAATCATTTTATGCTATTATTTTCCAATTTTGGCGAATGGACAATCTCATCAAAATTGGAAAATACTAGCATAGAATGTAGGCTCTAAGAAACACAATAGAAAATTTATTTCTGAAATTCAATAAGTTTAGGTTCATCTACAACTTTTAGCCAAAACTACTAGATAAATCTAAAGTGGTCAAACACCGAAAAATAAAGGCAAGATGATTTTTGAGATAATAAGGAGTATTGATTGCTAAATATAACTAATCTACCTTTATCTGAAGTTTTATCCAAAATTCCTAGATGAACTTATAGGACTCAAAAAGAAAAACTAAAACGTATAATGATTTTAGAGGTTTTGAGGAAGATGATATAGAGCTTAATTGTTTAGAAATTTTAGCAATTTAGCTCCATTTAGAAGTTTTAATCAAAACTATTAGATAGACTTAAATACTCAAACAGAAAAATAATAAAACCACAGTGAGAGTTAGGAGGTACAAATAAACAGATCAATTATTTTATTTGGAAAGTTGCATAAATTTTGGTCCATCTAATAGTTTTATCCAAAAGCTAGATGTTCTTCAGGGCTCCAACAATTGAACAATTAATTAGCACAATATTAGTCCAACCACTCAAATAAAGTGTATATTAGATCGAAAATTGAAGATGACTTCACTATAAAAATTAGACATGGTTATACATGAATAATAACATACATACATACATAAATTTTCAAATTTTGTGTTCACGCCCTAACCCAACTACAGCTCTATTTCGTAGAATTTCTTCGCCCCAATTTATTTGCCTAAGTTACTCACCCCTAATTTCTTTGCCCAAGCCTATGAATTACAGTTTGTGTGGGAATGAAGTAATGAACCTTGTCATCCGGTGAGAGTAAAAGAGCCAAGCAATGAAGTTTTTTCAGGCAGGTGAGAGCAATTCATGCTCAAATAATCATATGATGGGCCTTGAATTTATGACGGTAGCTAAAATGGTATTGCATTGAAAACGCGTTTCTTTTATTTTGTGTTTGGATATTATTTGGGAGTTACGGTTCTCTAAATGATTGTTTGATTGGCATTTAAGCATGTGTGTATTTTGGTTGGTTTTCTTTATTTTGTGACGTAGTATCATGTGTGTTTGATTTTTCTCTTCTACTTATGCTAAATTATGAATAGATATGATAGAATAACATTGCTTACCTGCTCTGCATATTTTAATAAATGTAGGTGAAGAAAGTGTTATGGAAGAAGAAAAAAATGATTTAAATGAGGTAAAGGATAACAATGATCATGTGGATCAAGATTCATCTCTATCTAGTGTAAACGAAATCAAACTTCCTAAGATTGGAATGACATTTTAATTTGAAGAAGTTCATACTTTTTATAATTCATATGCTCAGAATGTTGGTTTTGATATTTGCAAATTAGGTAGTAGAAATGGAGACGATGGAAATCAAAAATATTTCTCTATTGGATGTGCCAAAAATGGTAGCAAAGTATCTCAAGCAAAAAATATTTTATACCCTTGACCTTCTACTAAGAAGAATTGCAAAGCTAAGATTAACGTTGCTATTCGAAACGATGGAAGAAATATGTAATAACTAGTGTATGCCTTGAACATAATCATATCTTGAGCCCTGGAAAGTTACGACATTTTAGATGTAATAAAGTATTGGATTCAGTTACAAAGAGAAAATTAGAATTAAATGATCAAGTTGCAATAACTTTAAGTAAAGATTTTTAATCTTTTGTAGTTGAGGTTGGAGGCTATGAGAATTTGGCATTTGATGAGAGCAAGTGTAGAATTATATTTCTGAAGCTAGAAGGTTGAGGTTAGGGGATGGAGATGTTGAAGCTTTGAGTAATTATTTTTGCTGCATGCAAAGTAGAAACTCAAATTTTTTTTATGTGCTTGATTTAGATGGGGAATCTCGAATAAGAAATATTTTTTGGGAAGATGCAAGATGTAAGGCTGCATATGATTACTTTTCTGAGGTCGTGACTTTTGATACAACCTATTTGACTAATAGTTATGACATGTCATTTGCTCCATTTGTTGGGGTGAATCATCATGGTCAATCTGTTTTGCTGGGATGTGGATTATTATCAAGCGAAGACTCAGCTACTTTCATTTGGTTGTTCAAATCTTGGTTGACTTGTTCAATTTTAATGCATCGCTTCTATGTTTAGATACAATTTTAAGTTGTAAAATTCATAGTTCTGCCAAAGAAAAAAAAGCAATGAGAGTGATGGCAGTTGCATACCATTACATCATATTCAATTTTTAATCCAGTTGCTAACCAAGTTGGCTCCAGCAAAGAGTGTAGAATTCCAGAAAGCTCAGAGTTCCTACTCATGTCGATAACCTCGTCAACTACATTCTTTATTCTATAGAGCTCAATGTGATTAGCCTCCTTTGATTCTAGCAATTTTACAAGCTGCAATATATGAAACACATCAGGCAGAATGAACAAGAATTTATTAAAAAAATCCAACATTAACATAGATTAAATCATACACAAGATGTGTCAAGAAAGTTTAGGACCTGATCCTAACAAATAGTGATCTAACTACATCTACAAGGATAGGACACAAACAATTAATCAAGAATTTTCACAAAAAATTAAGACATAGAACAAAATTAGCTTTAGTATTTGTAATATGACACAGCCTATGGAATGAATGGATGTGAATCCAAGCATAAGCCTCCTACCATTGCAGGGAACAAGAAAATACAATGTCCACAGCTCTACCTCTGTAAATAGAGACTCATCAATGGTGGATGATAATAATCTATATTATCAAACTACGGAATCAAATCACAATATAGTGTGATACCAATCCACTTTGCAATATTAGCACATAGCTCTACATAGTATATAGTACCATGCATAACAGGTAATAGAGAACCACCACAAATGCTTGTAACAGGGATGAAGCATATGTCAGGTCTCTCATCTGCCAAAATGATGACTAGCTGCAATTTGCCAGGTGAAGCTGCTATACCACAATGTAGAAGCCACAATGTCTATGGGTGGAGTAAGTTGTGAATTTTTCTATATCAACAGAAAAACAATACAGAAGTATTTGACTGAGGTTACATAACCCACCCTCAATCTCAACCATTGATAAACCTTTAACACATTAAATCTAAACCCAACATCTTATTTTCTCTTACATGCTAGTTGCATGTACTTGGGGAAAAAAGCTAAGCACAATAAAAGTAAGGGTGAAACAAAGCAAGGTAAAATAAATTATATAGCAAATAATTCGATCAATCATTATATATTAAGTTGCACCAAACAATTACTATCTTTGTCATGGTCAGCTAACTAAAGGATGTGTAATCATGTGATTGCACATTCACATGCAATACAGTAAATCCCAGCTTTCTGCAAATGCAGTAACATATGTCATTTCTTAAAACAATGGTCAAAGCTACATTTGAAATATAATGAATATCACTTTTCAATTTATATCGCAATCAAGCATACAATCTGAACCCTTTTTGTGCTTCTGTAATTTAGGGCTTTTGTATGGAAGATGCCAACATGAAAGCAACTATTAACTTATGGTAAAATCATATATAAATTAATAGACGAACTATTAACTTATAGTAAAAGAAACATTTACACTGACTTCCTCCAAATAGTAGTGTCATGTTGATTTCTCAACTTCCAAGAACACGTTACTTTTTAAAAAATTAAAGCACACAAAAATCGATAGCACTAACTGCTCAACAATAGAATAAAGAGAAATGCAAAACAAAATATAACCAGAGCAGTGAAAAATAAAATCCAAAAACATAAACAAACAAGCAACAAAGTACCTTAGCAGATGGTATACAAGTGAAATCTGGAATAGAAGAAACCACACTACTCATAAGCCTGCATGCATCTGTCAGGAAAACCACCCACTTATAGTGTTTCCAAGAAAATAAAATAAAATTCAATGAATTGAAACATAGAGCAAATTTAAATTACACAGCATCATAACATTTTTTTAGTTGCAATTAGATGCATGGTTATTAAGATTGGTAGATAGTTACACAGATCACCTGAGTACAATTTGTATCGACAAAACTCAAACCAATCTTTCCTAACAAATCCATTATCTCAAAAAGGTCATTCAAGGGAGTTTTTTTATATAAAAAGAAAACAAGATTCAAAGAAATTAACTAGAAATGAATTATATTCCACTACAAAATGGATGGAATTGGTTAAAAATTTGTTCCATTAGGTTGATTAAAAAAACTCAAGAGTTTAACAAACATTTAGGTAACCTCAACTTGAGTCCTATCAAGCACCCATGAGGGCAAAGAGTCTTCATAGCTCCTCGCCGACACTTGAGATTCACGCGATCGAGAGTTCAACTTTGATATTGCTCATAAATACTCTTCATTGAGAGAAATTTTAATAATGCAACTCCAATGAAATTTAGATCCAAACTATGCCCTATAACATGAAATTTTTAGATAATAAAAAAATTATCAAACAAAATATTATTCAATAGGGTTTCAATATTTATTTGCATACATTTTGATTTAATTATTTAATATTTTTATTATTTGTTAATAGATATTAATAGATAAAATTTAATATTTATTAATGATGCAGTACACATGCATTTATATTTGTGATCTACTATTAGCTAATAGTTCAATATTATAATTTTATCAAGTCAAATAATAACAACAATATAATACTATTAACTTGATAATGATAATGATATAGTGTGAATATATCATTAATCCATTTTATTAGTTGTAATCAAGATTTAAAATTTTAAATCATATCGAATTTTCGATTTATGACTAAAACGATATGGTTTCGGTGTCATATCGTGTCACGTCGATACGATTTCAATATTTCTTTAAATATGAATATATTAATTAAAAATTATTTTAATTAATATTTGATTGCTATAGATGCTTAATATTCAGATATATTTCAAATGTTGAATTTTAAGTCTAAATTTTGATATTATCTCGTGAAATATTTGATGCTCATGAGTCAAACTCAATTTAGATCAGCGGAAATCCACTGAGTAGACATAGCAGGATCAAGTAGGTTTGAACTAGATTTAATTTAGATTTATTTTGATTAGTTTAAAACTAAACTAAATTTATGTATAGAATAATTTAATTCATCAATAGTAACATATTTTATAAAATTAGAAATTATAGTATATTTCACTCTTTAAATTTTTCTAACAAATCTGTTTTTTTTTATTTGTTTACCTAATGGATAGACAAAGGAGGGGAACAAATAACCATCCTTTACGAGGTTTTGAACAAATGGAGGAAAAAAAATAATGGATGAACAAGGGAAAAAAATATCATATGAACGAGGAAAAAAAATTAACAAAGGGAAAGATGGAAAGGAATTCGAATTAACTATGTAAAAAAATAAAAAAGGGAAAAAGAAGAAAAGAAAAGGACAAAATTAAAAGGTTTTTTCTTTGTTTTGTAGACAGATGAGGGAAAAGATTAGCAATGAAA
>JBAMIB010000047.1:3318855-3335551 GCA_037177415.1 Kaempferia rotunda | reverse complement strand
CTACATGCTAGTCTCATCGCATTAACATTGTCCCTGAACGTTAATACTTGACTAGGAATGATTAAGAGTAGTATTCTCTATATCATCTCACTATCGATTCAACCAATCGATTTATATAGATAAGAATCTTCTACTCAAGGACGATATTACACTTAGTTATTTGAAACCAATATAAGTAAGTATAATAACAATAGAGAAATGCCTTTATATATATATATATATTTATAAAGGCATTTCTCCACTAACAAGGAGGATTATGTTAGCCAAAAGTTTTTCGAGGAATAATCCACCGACGGATCAGTATCATCCATCTTACGAATAGTCGTGGAGTAGGAAGAAGTTATCTCTGAACCACGTTACGTGAACGTGGCATTGGGGTTGGCATTTCTTTCTTGTAGTTTAGTTTTTTTACTTTGTATTATTTTGTATATTTCCACTGAGCAACTAACATTGTAGAAAGAAGAATGATTTAGGATAACATCTATTCAACTCCCTTCTAGTCGGTCCAACGATCATCCCCAACAGTTTGTTCACATTAGCCAACACCAACAAAAACGGGGCAAGGTGTCTGAATGCTTGGCATAGGTAAAATTCTTAGGGAGTGAATCTTATGTGGTGAGAAGTCTTGGAGGAACTCTAAGCAAGAAGCCTAGTAGGTTAGGTAAACTTACAGGGTTGGGCTTGATCCTAAGAGAGTGAACCTTAGGTTGGTAAAATCTTAGAGAAATGAACTCCAAGCAAGAGGTAAGCCTAGTAGGTCAAACTATAGATTCAGCTTAAGTTTTTTTGCTTGTGTTTTGTATGATTGTTTTGCATAAACCTGGAGTTGGAAGCAAACTGAGAGTAAACAAACACAATCAGACGTAGCTGGATTAAGTCCGAGTTGAACCAAATTTAACTTGAGTCAAACTAAACTAAGCAAGTTTGATCAATTAATCGCTAGGATCGGTAGAACAATACTAAGGATCGGTAGACTGATTGGGTTCGGTTGACTGGTTCGAGTCCAAACTTGGATTGTTGATGTGACATGGTTCGGTGGATTGAAAAAGTTTTTCAATCAACCGCTAAACTTGATAATAATGAGATTACATATTGCGATAAACTTAGTTGTGGGAATCAATTTTGACCAAGATCTATAGGCCAATCAAGGTGATCAATAGACCAAAAAGGCTTATAAAAGAAGCCTCGGGAACATAACTCAGGGCATCAATCTTGCTACTACTCATTCTCTGTGCTCGAAAGGAAAGGTAACAATACGTTGCTCATACGACTAGAGAAGCACTAGGAGGAGTGCGGAACACTCAAGGCTTGGACACTGATCATCAACGTGTTTGAGTTTGTTTATGTTTGTTCACAAGCATTGCTATTGTTGTTTTTATATATTGTGCTTGATCAAAATTCTGTAAGAAGGTTTTTCTACCTCTGGAAGATATTTGAAAGAGAGAATACTAGTGGATGGATGCCTCCTGTATATATATCTTGGATGTATTAAACTCGAAGGGTTAGGAACTAAGTAAATCAATGTGTCCTCTTCTCCATGCTTCTTATTTAAGTTATTATTATCCACTGCGACTAACTTTGTAGAATAAATGAATGACAAAAATGAGAAAGTCATGATATATAGTAATCCCTTCTATCAATTCCACGGATCCTATAATGTATACTATCCTATCGCTTACCATCACACATTGCATAGGGCTGTGTTTGTCATTCATGGTATTAAACATTTTTTTAGTTTGCACCATATATCTGGCCCTTTGAGCCGATCAATCCTAGGGATGATCTACTTCACCTCATAGAATTCCCACCGATTATTAAGGTAAATGCATAAGTACTTGTAACGAGAGATCCAATAGCTTAACATCCTAAATTTATTATTCTACTAGAGGAAAATAGCATGTAGCGCACCATAGTTAAAAATTGAATCATGAATATTTAAGAGACTGCAGGGATACTCTACCACTGCACCATATTGAAAGGGGAGTTCATGATATTAAACATTGTAGCAAACACATAAATGAAGTTACTATATCTACCTATTAAATTCTCTAGGGCTATAATATAATGGAAGGACGTCCTATAGTTGATTTTTCAGATTTTTTTCTCTAAGTGGGATACGCAATCAAGAGATATTAGATTTCTAAATTTTATTACAAGTGCTTCTCCTTACCTGTTTCATTATAAATCATCTTTTAAATAAATAAAAGTATGTGTTGGGTAGCGCCTAAAATATCATGGTTCTTAGTGGAAAAGATTAATAGGACAGAAGCTGCGCCTGCGTGCGGAGTCCAAACAGATCGATCCCATCCGTCGTCGTCGACGACGAACAATTAGAAGCGAACGACAGGAAAAAAAAAAAAAATTCCCACGCCAATCGCCATTTCTTCACCTCCTCCCCCGCTTCCTTGATTCGCTAGTTCATTAAGGATCGGAGTCTTGGCCTCAACAATTCCCTCGTCGAACCCTAGAAGCCTCCTAATTTTTCATCGTGGATCCCTCTTCGTCGACGGACGCTATTGAGAGGGGGCCGGAGAAGGCGCGCTCCGGTCTGGGCTCCAGCTTCCGCTACCTTAGCGGCGTCGCCGGTGGCTTGTGGGACAAGTGGATGGTAATGGGGGCCGCCGGCTCCAAGCTCGAGAAGGCCCTCGGTGATCAGTTCCCGGAAGGCGAACGCTACTTCGGCCTCGAGAACTTTGGCAACACTTGCTATTGCAACAGCGTATTGCAGGTTAGCGTCCTCGCTGCTTTCTTACTTGGATCTATTTAAAAGGAAAAGTCGCAAGGTTTTCTATTTGATTATAATGATTGATGGCCGGAAACATGTATCTCGTTTTCAACTCGATGCCAAAGAATCTACTAGTACATGTTAGTTGAAGAAATGCCAGTGCCTTTATTATACTTGTTGTATTTGACAAGTCAGTGGATTAGTTAGAAACAAATGAACCAGCTTCCTGATTCAGACAACGGATCTACCAATTACTTGGAGAAAAGGTTAAGTTAATTGGCAACACGAATACATGACATTAGAAAATGGGAAATATGCTAAACTTAAAGTAGACATATTTACAGCTATCTAGTGAAGCCTTGTGGGTTTGCTAAGTTGTCAGTCTATATTATGGCTGAAACTACAAAATGTACAGCCTCTGGTAGCTTCTCCAACTAGCTTGTATCTCTGTTGGAAAAGTTGGCTAACAGAGACTAAGTTGGGAGTTCGGCCTGGATGCATTTAGTTATCAGTTTAGTTTGGCCACACTACCAAGAGTTCAATTAGAGTGGGTATGGAGTCAAGTGGGGTTCAATCGAATTGCTTGAGTTATGTTAGTTAAGTTAGGTTAAAAGCTAAGCAATTTACCTGAAGTGGATGGGTTTTGGATAAATTTTGGCTATGGTTGAAATGGAGTTTAGTTATAGGGCATTGTAAAGTGGTTTTTAGGATTATGTTGAGGTAGGGGTGACGAAAGTTGATACAACCAAGTTCAACATGCATTTTTTCTTAACAGGTTAACCCGTTATACATGTTTATAAATTCATAAATTTATTTTCATAGTAGTCTATATAAGTTATAACTATCTAATCTTACTTATAAGTTATAGATATGCTATAAATATTCAATATAATAACATGTAAAATATAACACAATATCCTATGGATTATATTTTTAAAATTTGTGTATAATTATTTAAATTAGTATGTTTGCTTTTTTATTAAATTTATTAAGCGGATCATGTCACATAATCTATTTATAGTCCATCTAACCCTAACCCATTTAGTTAAATGCTGCAGGTCAACTTGTTTATAAAAAATCCGGAAATGGCTTATAGATCTAAACTCATATAAGTTTGTATGAAATGTATAGTAGGCCAATGAGATACAATCCATTTTGACCCCCAATTTGAATTGCCACCCCCAAGATTGAGGTGGAGAGAGGTTTTGGTGAGTTTAGTCGAAGTGCGATTGTGATTGAAGTTGCTAGAGGATTTTCTCCTAGGCTTTATGGAGCAATATAGTAGGTCCCCAAATACTTCAAAGAGAATTACTTTTCTGTGGGCTTGACTCCTTTTTTATAGTTTAAAGTGCGTGTCTACCAAATAAGGAGTTGCCATGTGGTAGAGTCATTTAGGTGGATTTAACCTACCCATATTGTTTGGACACATGTTAACATCTAGTTGGTTGGGCTTATCCACATACTTTGATTTCAATTCTCACTATGAACCTTCTCAAAGTGTTACTTGTACACGTGTTAGTCTTTCATTGGTTGAGTTTGGTTCGTGTAGTTTGACTCTTAATTCTCATTGTAAACTACCTCAAAGTACATATGTTCTTCATCTAGAGTGCCTAACATTGGTTGGTAATTTTGTCAACATGACTTACTCCCTCTTACCAACTTTCATGAACAGAAATTTAATATAAAATCCTTACAATTTTGTTTTTTTTAATTATATATATATACACACACAAACACACACACTGACATTAATTAATTATTTTTACTTTTTTATTGCTAAACTTTTTGGTTGACTTTCTCTGATTCTCTTTTCTTGTCTTTTTGTCGTCACCTCGATAAACACTCATACATTCACACTTTTATTCTATAATCCATTTCACTTCGATAAGCACTCATCTATTTGCACTATCATTCTATAATCCGTGTCACCTCAATTAACACTCGTTAATCCTATGTATACTTCTTTGAGACACTCAACCAAACCATTTTACCTTGAAACTAATGATTGAATTGTTGAGCTATGCACAACACCGATTGATTTATCATTCTGCCCGCCAATCAACATTTTAGGACTCAGGGGCAACGTAGGAAGAAACTTTAATTTCACACAATCAAAGAGGCAAAGCCTTAGCATTGATGAAGCTCCTTGATGGTGAATTTTAGAACACCCTTAGCAACGATGGCACCTTAAGATAAACTCTCTCCTCTTCCCCTTCTTTGTCATCCTTTTCTTCTTCTTCTTTCTCTTCTTCCAAGTGCAGTCAAGGTTGGCAAGGGCAAAATCCGTGTGTGCCTAGTGATCGCGTCTACTATTTTAGTTTGGAGACTCAATCTGTAAGCCTAAAACTTAATTATAATTTGCATAATTTATTATATAATCTGTTGTGTAATTTATAATTTATCTAATTTATTAGGAATCTATTATATAATTTATATAATTTATTAGATAGTCATATAATTTATAACTTAGTATAATTTATAGCTTTGAATAATTTATAATAAATAAATTTTGGTTAGGTTAATTTATTTGTTGTATATTATATAATAGTTTAATTAATTACCGTTGTTGGTACACTACTAGCATGACATAATATGGTACCAAAATTGTATCATTCGATAAGAGATCAAAACTCAAGCTTGACTTGAGATTTTAAATCTTAACTGTGAGTTTCACCCAAAAATGCATTTTAAACCTTATTTTGCAAGAATCACCCAAAATGCATTTACTCTGGCTGAATTGCTGTAACACACCAACTTAACTTTGTATTTTGTTTATTTAAATCTAGCTTGGGCCCTTGTCTTGATGGAACAATCAAAAACTATTTAGGGCCAAATGCTAGTCACCCAAGACAAATTGATCATCAAATCAAACTATTAAAATCATGTTTTTAAAGTAAATATAAAAAATAATCATCAAGAATTGGCTTGAAGGACATATGACCATTCCTAGTTGGATAATATTCATGTGGTATATAATTTATATTTTCATCTTAGTTTAGTTAAATTTACCTTGCTTAAACTAGGCAGGATTTTTAAACTTAGGTTTAATCATGCCAGGTAAAATTCACAAACATATCTACCAAATGGAAACTTAATGCTTTTTTTATATTACAAGTGGCAATTAATTGTACTAGAGTGAAAAAATAATATTTTTGCAATTGTAATTTGAATTGAAAATTATTTGGATCGGTTAATTTAGAAATTGAAGTTGTTAATTCCATTGATTTCAATGGAATGTTATAAAATTAAAATTTTTCAGTAATTGGATTTTCCTTCTTACCTTTTCTAGCAACGTGTAAATATAATGGAAAAAGATAACAACATAACTTTATGATCAATAAAATATGATGAATATTGTAGGTTTGTGAATTTTAGAAAATAGCGATGAGTTTTTTTTTAACAGAAATGAAAATTAATCCATTGGAAATAAAAACAGTGAATATTAAAATATGAGGAATATTGAAGCCTTGTGAATATTAAAAAATAGTGATGACTATTTTTAAGAGTTAATGCCATGGTTTGAAATCTCATATCGTGTCCGGTGAAATCTAAATATATTGTTCTAATAAATTATCGAAACTCGATATCACTTGGAATCAAGGTACAAAATCTTGAGTCATGTAGTTTCGGCCTTTGATTGAAACAATACTAATTCGATATCATGTCGACACTTCGATGCATGGTGTTGTTGACAACTCGAGATTGAAGGAAGAAAGAGATGAAACAAAAGAATGAGACATTTTTTTGTGCTAAGTGGTATCGAGTTTTGATAATTTTCCGTTTCACATGACATGATAAAGTTATGCTCAGCACACACAATGTTCCTTATTATGCTTCATCTCCTTCCTCATTCAACCTCCAATCCATTAGTGGGCAACATACATTAAAACATCGGCACGATATCAAAACGATATCGTTGTAGTTAAAGATCAAAATTCAGGGTTGGCTTAAGATTTTAAAGATTGGTTAATGCATTGGAAATAAAAATAAAATTGTGCTTAATAAAGAAATATGACATTTTACTAATGGTCATATAGGGTGTTGAATTTACTAACGGATACACCTTACTTTGTAAATTATCAAAGGACACACCTTCCACTATTGTCATTTTCGAAACACCCCTATGATTGCCTAAACGATGACCTAAAAACTATCAAAACATTTCGATGTTCAAAATCTAGAAATGTGGACATGAATAAACTCCTAGTAGAATCTTAAATGGATTGGGAGTCACAATCTATCACTTTCCAATTGAAGTTCATCAATTATCATGTATAAATGTTATTTTGGTACAAGAAGTCGGTTAAGGTCATCAAGATGCTGTTCACCTTAATATATTTCTAATGGTTAAAATAATAATATAAGACTGCTATTCCAATTTTGGTTTTCACATGAATCTATTCATGCCCTTACTTTGACCGTTGAAATGATCATAATGATAATATGAAATTACCATTGCGATCAAAGTATAGGAATCCATTTATGCCATTCTTTATACTGATCACCAGAAGACCATCAAAGTTTATCCATTCATACCCTTTTGGATTTTGACCCTCATGGACCATTATGTATGTTTGGGGGAGCACAAGGTTATTTTGGGAATGTCAACACTTTAAGTTAAAGGTGAGTTCTTTAGTAATTTGCAAAGTTTGGTGTGCCCTTTGGTAAATCCGAATTCTAAATGCACATGTTGTTAAATTGTCAAAGAAATTATATAAGAAAAAAAAAATCAATGTAACAAGTGAATTGCTGTCTTAGTGAAGACTCATCCACAATGGTTTAATAGGGTATTATATGAATTGACTCATTAGTTATAGTAAATTGCAAAATTGTGAACGTGGAAGAAGTTTAACTCGTGACATTAAGTTAAAAAGAATTTTATCAACCATTGTTCCAACAATAGCTTTTCTATTGAATGCAAGTATATATGATTATGTAGGAGATTTATATTAAAACTATAGTATCTTTTTGTTTTTCTGTTGCTCAATGGGGCAATTGTTCCCTCTGAGCTCCAAGTAGATCAGCCCAAGACTAATTAGTTTCCAACTACTATGATGCATCTCTACTTCGATACCATTCGATGCAGGATGGTTCCACTTAATAATGGAATGAATTGTGTATCTGAACTAAAGTATAAGTTAAATATAAGAATATATAATTCCGGCATACTTTAATCTAGAAAGATTGGTACTTCTATATGCACCTTTGCTTTATATGTGAATTGGTGATACTTAATTCAAGAACTGTGAATCTAATATAATGAGTCTTGTTGATTACTGTTTTTCCAACCCCTTAGATTTTTAAAATAAAACTGTACTATATTTACCACTTCTAAGTAGATCACTTTGACCATTTTAATTGTTTGTTTAGAGAGTTTGCTCGAGAATTTTGGAATAACTAGGCTGTAGTTTAATGAAGAATGAGTCTTATTGTGAGTTTATAAAAGAAGTTAGAATTCTATGTATTATTATGTTTAATTAATAATAATTTTTCTCAATCTATTTGTTGGGTTCATCAACATCTCACTTTGGTTTTCTCCTATCAAAACATCTACTTTCGTAGTCCCTTATTCCTTCAGAGTTGGCTATGTTGGTGAATCAAAGTTTTCTATTCCTAGTTTGGATATAAGATTTTGAGAATACTTGATTAAATCCTCCTAACTTGATTAGATCCTCCTGTTTGGTTTGCCTGTCTTGTCTGTCTATCTGATTTGTTGTCTGTCTGGTTTGCTTGTCCGGTCTCTATTTGTTTTGGTTCTTTTTCTGATTTTTTGTGTATTAGTTCTAGTTTCTAATTTGTTTGGATTCTGGTCCTGGTTATTTGAGTTCTGATTTATGGTTTCTAGGTTCTAGTTTTTAGTTTCTGGTTCTAGTTTTTGATTTTTTTGGGTTCTGGTTTTTTGGTTCTGAGTTTTGGTTTCTGATTTCTAGTTACAGGGTTCTGGTTGCTGATCTGATTTCTTGGTTCTGTTTTTTGTGTTCCTGTTTCTGGATACTGGTTTTTGTTTCTGTTTTAATCATGTTCAATTAATAATAAATTTTCTGCTTCTATGTGTTGAGTTTCTTTCAGTGCATCAACATCTCATTTTGGTTTTCTCTTCTCAAAACATCTACCTTCATGGTCCCTTATCTTCTTGAGAGTGGGCTACACGTTTAGCTGCAGGTTTTCATGAGGTCACTAAACCACACGAATGGTGCTTACTCCCTTTAAAACCTGATCTTTGAAACAAAGCTAGAAAAAAGGTAACTGAAGAAAATGATAATACAGAAATTTTCATTGGGGAACATAAGGCTCCTCAGGTTCGTCCTTGTACAGTATTTAAAAAACGAAGAAAAAACCTCGGGTTCATCCTTGTACAGTATTAAAAAAATAAGAAAAAGCCTTTCTCCACGTGTAACAGCTTTGAGATGGTATTCAAGTTATTAATTATAACTAAAATGAGCACGGATGAATTTTTGGGCTTTACTTCTCTAGATATTATTAGTGAATTAAAAAGGACAACTTTTTTGGGCTCTACTGCTCTAGATCTAAAGTGTTGAAAAATGCTTATCAAGGGCTTTCAGATAATTAGACACACCTTTGGGTGCTGCGCCTGTGGGCAAGAACAAGATAACTTGTCATGTATTGCTAGATGATAGCTCATTCAGTTGATGTTGTTCCATAACTAAGATATGCACATTTGGTAACATAAGGCTTCTCTTTTTCATTCTTTTAGTGTAGTTAAAATCCCCTCTCATTCTATAGCAACTTAAAATGGCTTCTATGCTCATGAATCATGATATGTAATGTTCTTTGAAAAAGGATGACTCTTTCGTTTCTACTGCTCTATATCCTAAGTGTTGAGATTCAAGGGATTTTGGATAATTAGGGAACTTTCAGAAGTTGCTTAAAGGGCCGATAGGCAAAAAACAAGATGGTCATAAACTGCTAGATCATTTTGTCAATCAGTGACTCCATCTTGCCAAACAATGATTTTTTGTTGATTGATTTTTAGACATTCTTTTTGGGTTTTACTAGGCTTTTGCATTTGAACTTAGTGTACAGTGCATTTCAAGGTCAGTTTGAGTTAAATTTCACAAAATAAAATCTTTTTATCTTATCTAAAACTCAAATACGTTGATCTTTGGAACTTGGTTAGTTCAAGCTTGAGGTTTTATTGATTTCACAATGTCAGTTCTTGTGATCCCCATGCTCATAAGGTTGAACTACTTTATGCTTTTATCGATTATGTATAAGAACACATTAAATGACTAAGCAAAATTTTCTTATATTCAAAACCGTCAGGGTGTGTTTGTTTTAAGTTATCATGCATACCTTGGATGTATGATTACCAGGTAATCGCATAACTAAGGTTATGAAGAATAAAATATAATCTAATATTATTTGGTTTAATCCTAGGTAATATTATAACATTATTTTATATTTATCATATTACCCTTCGTTCAATAAGTCAACATTACAAATTAAGAAAAAAGAGATCCAAATATTAGATATTGAAAATGTTGCATACAACAAGGAACTTATTCAAATCACGTCCTGATGTGTGGAGCATACCTCAAAACGGTCAGGCCCCAATTTATAATTGCTAAATGTGTGGAGTAGACCTGCAATCAACGATAATTGATTAAATCAAATGTCAATCTAATTCATCACCCAAGAGGTAACAAAATTGATGATAGTGGTCTTACTTGGTAATCCAATGAGTAGCATTGGACCTGAGGAAAACGAGAGCAAGAAACAAGATAAGCAAGTGACAGACCAAAGTAAGCAAATGGTACTCCATAAGCTTGGACAAGATTCAGATTGCTGTGGCTCAACCAAGAACAGCAACTGAAGCTTTCTTGTCCTTCCATAGAAAAATATCAGCAGCTGCAAATGATTCGCCACATAGAGTCTATGATCAGTCAAATCAACAAAAGCACTTCTGGATAGGAGGATCATTCAAATATGTAGAGTTCATGAACAGATGAATCCCAAAAATGTTCCATATCTCAAATGGAGATTGATCTCGTTATCAATAAATAAATAAAAATAGATTCATCCACATGTATGTATGTATGTATGTATGTATGTATGTATGTATGTATGTATGTATGTATGTATGTATGCATGCATGCATGCATGTATGTATGTGTTCAATCGATGCAAAATCCAACGAAAATCATAAGGCAGTTAGATCTTAAAGATCACGGTAGCTAAGATCACACTTGATGTTGATCCAGAGAGATCCAACTATAGGATCAATTCTAAACGAGCAAAAAAAAAAAAAAATGAAAGGAAAATGAAAGACACAAAGAATAAGAAAAAAAAAAATTTCAAAGATTGTACGCTTTCCGCCACTCAAGATCTGGTGTACAGGCTTGTCCCTACAGAAGAGGCGGAAGGAATCGTTAGCGCCATGGAACTTCTCCTTTATTTGATCAACATAAGAGTTGTGCTCTCACAACCACCAGCGGTGCCATCCTTCGTCTCGCCCTAGACGATCATTCGCCGTCAGCTCCTTCCTCGGCCTAGATGCTCCTTCCCTTGGACGCCTACTTCTGTGAGAAAAAGAACCGAGGATAATTTTGGAAACATTTTGCATTAACTAGGAATCGTCAAAAACCACCTATTTTGACGGTAATCCCATTTCGAGTTTTGATGACGTTTGTTGATGTGGCGGGAGTCATTGATTACTTGGCAATCATTTTTTATCTAAACCAAGCCGGGTTAAGCAAAATAACATTGGTTCGTTAACCAAAGTTATCAACTATTACCCCCAACTAAACACACCCTCAAGGTATTTGAGACACTGGCATTAAACCTAGGGCGAATAATTATGAATTTTATTTTGCATTTACACCATATTTTTTTCTCTTGCCATCTTCCATCTTCCCATCTTCCATCTTCCATCTTCCATTTTGTTTTAAATTCCCTGTTCATGATTTTATAGAAGGTACTTTCTCTGGAATGTTTTGAGCTGCAGATTTTAATTACATTTACATCTTGTATAAGCTTATTCTTTTAATTCTTTTTCTCATATTATAACTTACTTGTTAATTGTGATTTTTTGTAATGGACAGGCTCTTTATTTTTGCATTCCCTTTCGAGAACAATTATTAGATTATTATACAAATAACAAGAATAATGGAGATGCTGAAGAGAATCTTCTAACTTGTTTGGCAGATCTATTTACTCAGGTAAACCTGCTGTCTGTAACTTTTGTGAGATTCTGCACCCCAACATTATGTCTGGCCAAGTTTTCGTTCAGTGTATAGCTTTTGTCATTCCATCACATGGGAATCATGTCCTCTGGATAATCTCCATTCAACTTTGAATTGATGATCTATTAATAATCTCCAATCTATTTTGTTATGTCCACTGTAAATTTTGTTGCTTCAGGTACTTATTTAATTATCTCATGTGGCATTGAGCAATGTGGGTGAGGCAGGCATACAATTGTGACAATATGTTGAGATCAATTGGGGGATTCGGCGGTAGAAATCTCACCGCCATGACGCGGCGATAGAAATCCACCTCTCACCAAAGAGTGATCATATTGAAGCTTTCTCCATGTGACATAGCCTTCTCTTCATAACGTAGTTGATTCTGTGAGGAATAACACGGGTCAAAGGGCTCGTTGAGAGTACCTGACGAGGTCTCTCCGATGCCTAAGTCCTCAAGGAGTGGCAGAAAAAAGTATAATAGAAAGGAGAAATGAGAAAAAATTGAGTAAAACATATGAGAAAGTAGATGATGATTAGCTTCTAGTGAGCCTTCCTCCCTTTACCTTATATAGAGAGAGAAGTTCAAGGGACGTACCTCATGGAGAGAAGCCCAAGGGACACATCTCACTAAAGGGCACCATTGTAATTGCTGTGTCCCTTCATGTTATGGTAACTACTGATGCCTTTCGCATGCCAGGAGGTTGGGAGGTCAACATGTCAGGAGGTTGGGAAGTCGACAAGTCGGACTAGCTCAGGTCGGCAAGTTGGACCAAATCGGGTCTGCACGTCAGACCAACTCGAGGTGGGTTCATGTGGGTGCATCGACTTGGAGCTAGCTAGATACCGGCGGTATCACAAGTCCCCTCTTTAAATCGAGGAGTGGTAGTTGTGAGAGAGTGTTCGTGCTGAAGTGAGCTTGAGAAACTGAATTAGGTGGAGAGTTGCAAGGAAAAGATACAAAATATATTGAAAATGTAAATGAATACAAATGAACTTGGTGTGAAGATACCGACTCTAGAGTCTCATGAGGTTAGAAAAAAACTTGATCCGTGTCTTAGTTGGGACTTGAGAGAGTATGATGAGTCAACTCTCTAAGAGTGCATGAAGAGCTCAATTCACGACTATGCTGAGTCGGGAGAGTAAGTGGCAATTTTGTCACTCACAGAGGAAATTGTTTGAGTTATCCACGACTATGTCCAAGTAGGAAGAGTAAGTAATGACCTGTCCTGACATAGGAAAAATATTTGAAAGCATCTCTCTTGACATAGGAGTTTAAGTGGCGACCCTGTCCTTGATAGGGAAAATTGTTGGAGGCGACTCTATCCTGATAGAAGAAATTGTTGTAGAGGCTATAGGTATTTGAAAATTCAGGGAAGCAATCCAAGAAAATAAACACTAATCACTCATGTCTACAATTGGTAAATCTATAGAAATAAACCCAAGATTAGCAAATTATCAATATGATACAAAAATGTTGTAGGATGAGTTGAGGAAGAAGGTTTGATTATTACGGAGGTGTCTAGACTTGACCAGACTGTGAGGCGGTCCACCAACATCTCGAAAAAGAAGATATGAAAGTCCACCCTAAAAGTATTGGATATGGGCTAAACCACTATCATCTTAGTGAAATATAATTCCTGAGCTCTGAAAATTTTCAACATTTTCCAAGAAACTAAATGCAGATTAATAAATTGAAGATATTAATTAATAGAAGGAATCTGTAGAGGAGGAATCTTTGTTTTAATAGGCAATGATAAGACCCCGTATCTGCTGCCAAAGTTTCCTAACTCACCATTGGAGAAGATTTTAAAGCAGCAATCCATGCACCTTGAGTCGCCTACATGGTCCATCCTACTTCTAGACCATTTGAGTATGCTTCTGCATTATGATTTCCACATAAAACCCCAACATAGATTAACAAACATACTTACCAGATGAAGCAAATCAAAACTTCATGGTACAATAAAATGCTTCTGCATTATGGTTTCCATAGAAACTCTGACATAGAGTATCAACATACTTACCAGACGAAGCAAATCAAAACCTTGGATCTCAACCATTACTGAAAAAGGAACATAGGAGTTTGAGATCACGCAATCCCAATGACAACATTCTTCTTAGTAATTCCATCAAACACCCTTCCCTTCCTGCTGTATAATCACGCACAAATTCAACATACTGTTATGAGACCTTGAAGCTTGCTCGTTCGACAAACTACAACATAAAACAAGTGGTCTGATGGATGATACCCTTGCTACACATTTAAACTCCAATTAGAGCCATCATAATCCTCATAAATAGAGGAAGGAGTTGAGAAGAAAACAAAAGGGATGGTGCATATAGGTCTGGCTACTTTCATAGCCATCATTCTCTTCTTTCGATAGTGATCTAGAGTCAATGAGGCAAAAGGCTCAAACTCAAAAGATGAAGCTTTTGTGGCATCGCCAGACGACCAAAATAATGATTTGGAGGCTAATGGATAGGCAACAGGACCTGAGAGGGCTCCTAGTTCCATACTGACGGAGAAGGAAAGGGCAACGATGGAGGAGGTTAGCTATCAATGTGATTCTTGGAGTTGGGATTCCATTGAGATTAGCGGCTGAATGCTAGCCTCTGCTGCCCCTCCGATCAGATGCTTGTGGATGCCTAGGTGTGGATCGTGAACTGTTGCAGGCTTTGGAAGGTGCCACCACAATGCCATTTGCAACAGAGGGATAGAAAGGGGTTAGGACTGCAAGCCGATCCCACTATAAGCATTGATTATGCAAAAATAATTAATCACCAGGTAGACAAGATAGCTGTAAACTTGTAAGATATTATTTAAAATAAAAAACTTATCAAAGCATTTTAGATCTCACGGAAGTGGCAATTAGGATTTTCCGAATGGGAGACGTCTAACAAAAAACAGATTTTTGTTGAAAACCCCTTTTTCTATTTTCTTTTAGTGTCTTTGCTTGTGTTTCTCACATATGATGCCAAAATGATGCGGTGACAGAAATCTCACCCCAATGACGCGATGATAGAAATCTACCTCACACCAAAGAGTGATGACGTTGAAGCTTTCTCCTTGTGACATAACATTTTCTTCGTGATGAGTTGCTTCTGCAAGAAATAATGAGGTCCCTTCGATGTATCAGTCATCAGAGAGTCTAAAAAAGGGACAATAGAAAGGAGAAATGAGAAAAAAATGGAGTAAAGCATAGAAAGTAGATGATGATCAGATTCTCGAGAGCCTTCCACCCCTTACTTTATATACAGAGAGAAGTACAAGAGACGCATCTCATGGAGAGACAAGGGACACCTTACTAAAGGTCGCCATTGTAATGTTGTGCCCCTTTGTGTTATGGTAACTGCCATGTCTCTTCGCGTGTCTGGAGGTCCAGAAGTCGACATGTCGGTAAGTCAGACTACCTCAGGTCGCACCAACTTGGATCGGTAGGTTTGACTAACTCGGGCCGGTAGGTTAGATTGACTCGGTAATTCGGGGTGGGACCATGTGAGTGAATCCTGAGCAGGAGCTATCTAGATACCGACGGTACCAGGGGACGAGCAAAATAATATTTCTGCTTGTGCTGCTTGATACAACACAATAACATACCTTAACACATCATATATATATAAGTGATATGAAGTTTGGTACAATGATACAAATACATGCAATACAAATATAATGAAAAATATGTAAAATCATGGGTTTAATTGCACCTTGCACCAATTTGGGTCACATATGCGGCTGACAAAGTGCAGATCACGCATATAACATATTTAGTCAGTATTTATACTTAATTTTTGTTCGTTCATTTACGTCAATTTAAACTAAACCAAATTGATTTAAAACCTTAGCTTGGAACACTTATGTGTAACTTATACACTTGTTTTGCATGAGATAGATATTACGAGATTAATTTTTGTAACTTGTCAAATAATAACAATATGAAGACAAGTAGGCAACAAAGTTCAGTTTGATAGTTCATAATATATTTTTGGTATAAATTTTGAAAAATAAAAAAGAATGATTTTGTTTTTTTTTCTTTTGGATTAAAAAGATTACATCGAAAGATTTTGATCTCATTTTGAGAATTCTCAGCTTGCAGAAAAATTATTGTAACTAATACAAGCAATAATTTAGATGAACACAAGTTTGACATAGATTTAATTTCTAAATGTAGAATATTGTTGTACAATTCACAAGTGCATGGTTGTTATCAAGTAATAAAAATATCGATCCCTCAAGGATTGATGTGCACTAGTGAACTTATACTATTAGCTAGCTAGACGGTTGAAATATTGTTTGGGGTTTTTCAAACTAAAATTGAAGAAGTAAGTGAGAGTTTTGGGGAGACTAGGTCAAGGTGGATGTTCTAGGAGTTCGATTTCGGGTTGATCAACGTGCTATGGATTGCTTATTTCACATCCTTTATCTTTATGCAATGTAGGAAGTCTAACTGAAATCCCGACCCTCGCCACGGTCATGTTGGTGTGTTGCTCCCTTGATTACCCAATGTCCTAGATGGTATAAATAACCTAGGACGTCCGGTTAAAAGGACTTCCCTTTGTCACATAGGGTTCCCGGTTCATCCGATCATAAGTTATGTAATATACCTATTAATATGGAGTAAAAAACAATCTATTAAGCTTAATTAGAATCATCCATGTAGAGAATCCCCCTCCCTTTCGAGGTGACACCTTCGAATTCATCCGGTATAATGGATACCCTTGTCACGGGGCTCCCTAGTTCATACAATATAGGGCGTTCCCTCTAGGG
>JBAMIB010000047.1:3286906-3306180 GCA_037177415.1 Kaempferia rotunda | reverse complement strand
AATAATTATTTAATTACTTGAATTATTCTTATAAATAATTATTTAATTACTTGAATTATTTCTAATAAATTCTAATAAATTCTTATAAATACTAATTTAATTACTTGAAATATTTCTAATTACTTCTAATTAATTCTTATAAATAATTATTTAATTACTTGAATTATTCCTAATTAATTCTTATAAATAATTATTTAATTACTTGAAATATTTCTAATTACTTCTAATAAATTCTTATAAATAATTATTTAATTACTTGAATTATTCCTATGAGAATTTGGGGCGTTACATCAAGCTTGAGTTTTGTTGTTTGTGTTTTGATGTTTGACAAAGGTTAACCAGAAGAGTCAAGTAGGTTAAGGTTGACTGGATACTTAATTGGGAAAGTCCTAATTGAAGGATAGGCAAGGGCAAGCCCAATGGAAATGTTGGCAGAAGAAAAAAATCCAAGTGAGTCAACGTTGACCGGACACTTGGTATAAAAGTATTGGTGAGTAAAGCTAGACAGTTGGAATGTCCTAGTGAGTGAAGCCAGAAAGTTATGGAAAAGACCTAGTGAGTGAAGCCGGACTGTTGGAAAATCCTGGTGAGTGAAGCTAGGAGAAAATTCTAGTGAGTCAAGTTAGGTGATGAAAATCCAGCTGAGTGAAGCCTGGTGAAAGCCCAAGTGAGTGAAGCAAGACGGATAAAAAATTGAGATGAGTGAAGTCTAGTGAAAACACTAGTGAGTGAAGCCAGGCGAATAGAAAATCTAGGTGAATGAAGCTTAGTGAAAGTCCTAGTGAGTGAAGCTAGGTAGTGTGAAAATCTTAGTGAGTAAAGTCAGGTGAAAGTTCCTAGTGAGTGAGGCTAGGCAGTATGAAAAGTCCTGATGAGTGAAGATAGACATTGGAAATCCAAGTGAGGTTGACTCGACACCTGGTGTTTGGATGTCCAAGTGGATCATGGAGTACCAGACACTTAGCACGAGTGGAAATCTAGATGTGTTAAAGGATTGATTGGACATCTAGTGATTGAAAGTCCAAGTGGGTCATGGAGGATCGGACACTTGACACGAGACGGTAAGTCTAAGTGGGTTAAGGTTGACCGGACACTTAACACATGGAGAAAAGTCCAAGTCGGTCAAAGGCTTGACCAGACAATTGGTGATGAAGTCTCAGCAGGTCAAGGTTGACTAGATGTTAGGTATGAGGATGTTCTAATAGGTCAAGGTTGACCATATATTGGGCAAGGGTACCCTAGACTTGAGTTAGGCAAGCTAGGATAGTCCAATTGATCAGGAGATCATTTGAACTAGAGCTCAATCAATCAGTTGATCAATTGATCCATTATTGTGAGAAAATAGAATGGTGCCCAATCGATCAACCGATTGATTGAGTCATTCCCAATCGATTGGTCAATCAATTAAGGATGATTTTTCTCGTAATGTCGCGAGTGTGGCTGAATCAATTAGAGATGGAGTTCAATCCATTTTGGGGTTCTCACAAGGACACATAGGTACTTTGGATCGATCAGCTGATCGATCAAGCTACTCCAATCGATCAGCTTATCAATTGGATTATGACCGTTGTGATACAACAGATTCAAAATGTGATCGCTATAACACTGCAACTACTCTTCTCTTCCACTCTCTTGATCTCTCCGATTCTCCACTCAAAATATTGGGAGCTTAGGGTTGAAGTGCTGCTGTATTTCCAAGCTTACAAGAGGCTCTCAGGCAAGAAAAGCTCAACAAGAAAGAAAGGTTCAGTTGTAATAGGTTGTGTTCGATTTCTATTTATACTTGTTTTCATTGTTTTGAGTTGTATTCTTTTGCTTATGTTTGTACAAGGTTTACCTACCTCCAATTTATTTCCAAAAAGGAGTGTTTCATAGCAAAAAGTATGCAAGAGTGTGGATCCTTAAATTAGTCACCTCATTTTGAGGCGGATACTAGGTAAATCCTTAGTGTTAGCATTGGTAGCGTTTGCTTCAAGTCTATTCCATTGCAACAAATAATCGATGAAGTGAACCGATCTATTCAGCCTCCTCCCTCCCCATCTAGATCTCTGAATGTTCCAACACTTATCATCCCTTAAGTGCAAAGGCTTTAACCATCCAAAACCTTGTAATCTAGTACATGTATAGAGTGACAAAAAATAGTCTTTTTGGTAGCAGAGATAGTGAGAGAGTTGTGAGATTAGGTGAGCTATTGTGCCTTTTGAGATGCTACAAGGGGGAGACATTAAATATGATATCAGTTTTCCTGGCACATGACAAATGTAGGGAAAGTCATCTTTGGGACTATTATGATAGGTGGGTTCAACACTAATTAAATGCACCATGTGACCAACCACGCAAAATGGAGGCTAACAGGAGTTCCAGCAAACCCTAAATCCGGTAAACCATCCATGCCCCCTTATGAGAGACCTCACACTCCCATTGTACACTTAGACAAAGAGGAGTCACCCATGGATAGAGATCCACTCACTGAGCCGCATAGACCTTCTTTCCCTCATTCCGAGCACACTTCGGAGCCTTATGCATATGATTTTTCTAATTTCCATAGTAGTCTTGATGATATTCAAGCAGAGCAGGTTACCACGAGGTAATACTTTGAGCAACAAAGAGGCACATGGACTAGTGGATTTAGAGGCTTAGATGGACACTTTCATAGAGTAGGCACTCATTATTAGGAGGCTCATTCATACTTCCAAGCCAAACCCTAGAGGAGAAAGAGGAGGCAATTGAATGGGAAGATCAAAGGAAATTTTAAAGTAAGATGAGATAGTTCATGGGAGAGCAGAGAGAATAGTGGCAATGGAAGCAAGGCCACCGCGAAAGGGAGGAGTCGATAGCTGCTTAAACAAAGCATTTATACCTTTGGCACCATCAATACAACAACTAAGGCTCGAGTGAAAACAGAGGGGGGTCTTACCCACCTTTTCCTCCTCCAACTGATCAACCATAAGTAATGGTGAGCTCTCCTTGTACATATTGTTTGGTGATACCTGCCATTAGGAACTTTACTTTTTGTTTTATAGCATGTTTGTGTTATTAGTTGTGAATTAGAATTGTTTTGGTTGCTACTCTTTTGAATGATCATTAAGCATGAAAAGTCCTTTGAAGCATGATTTAAGTAATTGATTTTTTTTTTATGCCATGTGATTATGATCTTTTACTTTTGGTGATTCATGTTTTTCTATCCCCTGGTAGAGCCTTGATAAAGCCTATTGAGTTGATTTTCTTTCACCATAGTCTACTTGATAGTTTGATGTTTCACTTCACTTATGATTTGTTTCCATAGGGTTAAGTTAGTCTAAGCCAGTCATGATTCCTTTAGTTGAACTAGTACCAAGATGACCATAGGTGATTCTCCTAATACTTTAGTTACTAGACTATGCTCGGTGTATGTAAGCTCATTTGAAAAAAATTATATTTCCATGTGAGAAGAAAATAATGAAATAGAAATGAAATGAAAGAAAATGCTTATGGTGTAAATAAGTTGCAAGACAAGAAAAAAAATAGTTGTTGTAGGTGGAAACGATAGGATGCCCCTTTGAGACTGAGTTAGGACATTGAGGAAACATCTATCTATTTCTCTCATAATCGAGCATGCTTTGAGACTTTATGTCGAGAATAGGGGACAAACCTCACGTATGGTAGGAAAGGTGCCTAATGTAGAAAACTTTAAGAACACAATTGAATGACAACTTGATTAAGAAGAAATTTGAGACCTTGGAACAAACCATATACTATGCACTTAACTAACTTGTAGGCTTGGTGAAACTAATTTAGTACTTGCACTTTCAGACTATACCACTTGATAGGACTAGATGACTTCATCAGAATTGGGGATACTGTTCACATGTTCTTTTAAGATTCATATTTTCTTGAGGACAAACACATGTTTGGTCTATGAGAATTTTATAAGTGTGAAGTAGATAGGGGTATCATCATGTTTTTACACTACATTTGACCTACTTTTATATCCTTGATTTAAGATATAATGATTCTATATTTCATTTTCATGTTTTATTTCATCTAGATACTGCTCTCATGTATTTTAGATGACAAGAGCGAAGGTTGGAGCGAAACAAGGAGCAAAGAGATTAAGTTGAAAAAGCCCTACTTTGCCATGGGTGCCCATGCTTGGCTTTGGTGCCTTGCCACGACCGCCCATGCCTAGGTACACGGGCAGTGCCTATCTCAATGCTCCCTGCCATGACCTACCCATGCCCAACGACACTAGTCATGCCCCGCTTTGCCGCTTTGCAACGGGCATCCGTGCCTAGCAACATGGGTTGTGGCCCACTATATTCAGCGCCCCCACGCCTGACAGGGGCATCCATGCCAAGCGGTATGGCCGGTGTTGACAATCAATCTCCAAGCACTATATAAAGGGCTCTTCCCAAATGGATTAGCGATCTAGATATGGGATCGTCTAAGGAACCCAAGGAGGCAAGAGGAGGAGTCTTGAATGCATTCCAGATCCATTTAAGCATCAAGGAGAGATCGAGAGCGACTAGGAGGAAGATTTACAACCAATCCTAAGTTTTTCATCCTCTTCTCTATTATTTTGGATTTGAATTTGACATTTTGAGATTATGAACAATGTTTTATGATTGTAACCCTCGTTTATGGTGTAATTTCCGAGATTCTAGGATTAGGAAGTATCCTTCATGTGAAGTAGATACTATTTCTTTGATCTATGCATGTTTCTATCTTGTTTCTGTGATGTATTAGATTGTGGTCTAAATCTACCACGTTAACAAGATCTCGATGCTAAAACCACGAGATTCGTATCCCATGAGGATGAACCAAAAGTAGAACCCCACCCTCCAACTTGTAGAAAATCAAGACGCAGAGAATTGGATACTAAAGTACAACTTGCTATGCTGCGAGGAACCATAGGTTGTCATAAAGTTTAATGGATCAAACCTAATTTATCACCACATAGTAGGAAAAAAGGGTAATTAGAGGTCATAGGATCTAGTGACTGGGTCCACCCAAGGTTATGATCAATAGTTATGATTTTTTTTTCAAAAGTAGACAATGATTAGGGTTGATAAGCCGTTGTAGAAGCAAAAGTTCACATCATATATCATAGGATGGTCTACCTACATAAGCCAATATTGATGACAAGAATTAGGACATATATCAAGTATTTGCTAGCATATAAGTGAAACTGAAACCCTAGGATCATTTTCTCTGACCGTATTTCCTCTACTTTGTCTACTTTCTATGACTCCTTGCCTATTCTGACTGTTCTCTTTGATCACATTCTACCTTCCAGTTAGATCACACTCTGCCTTTCTATCATGATCTCACTGATTTTCTTTTGTCTCTCACCTTCTTTGTTTTCTTTTCACATATGGACTTTGGTTTTAGCACTCGTAGCCTTTGATACTTTTGATCTGGTCTAGACCGTTAGATCTGATTAGTAAGGTAGTACTTGATTACCAGTCCATATGGGTTGTTCAATCTTTGTATTACTTACTGACACTTTTGTGCACTAGTGGATTTGCACTGCATCATGTCACAAGATCCCTCAACCTCTAATTAACCACTTTTCCTACTACATGTCAACAAAGGTTTGTGATGGCCTATTGCACTTTCGTATCTGACTTTCTACGTCTCAATTTTTTATAGGTCGGACGGTCGGGTTCTACTTTTGGTCTATCTCTAACCCCTCATGGGATATGAATCTCATGCTTTTAACATCAAGATCATGTTAATATGGTAGATTCAGACCACAATCCAATACATCATATAAACAAAAATAACAAACATACATAAGACCAAGAAATAGTGCTTACATCACACTAAGCAACTTTCTACCCCTAGAATCCAAGAAATTACCCCATAAATAAGGAGTTACAATTACTAAACATATTTAATAATCTCAAATAAATCAGATTCAAATCCAGAAAAATAGAGAGAAGGGAGAAAAACTTAGGATTACTCATGATTCTTCTTGCTAGTTGATACACCCACAAAGTGTATGGGAAATATCGAAGTAATATAAAAGATATTGTATCCACAAGGAAATAAGTTCTAAGCACTAGTAGGTGTCCTTATTGGATCAAACATTGGGACCCAAGGTTTTGATGGTTTGGGCAAAGTTTAAGTTAGGATTTGCATTGTGTACTGATACGCATATGAAGTGTGCAGGTGTACAGGTGCATATGGAAAAAGTCTAAGTGGAAGCATTGCCAGAGCACGGCTTTGGCAAGGATGATGAGACTTTAATTGATGACCCTGAATCCGGTGAAAGATGGCACATCCGAGAGACCGTGTACAAGGCAGCGAGGACAAGGCCAAGGGAAGCATACTTCGAGGCATATAAGAAGGATGGCATGGAGACGAGCCACGGGCTAGTATGCATCTGAGGGAGGGGAGCTAAAAGAAGATATCTTTAAGGCAAGATATAAAGGCTGTAAAGAAAGGTCAAGAGAGTTGTGAGGACAAGTGCAATGAGGGACGTACTCGGGTATCAATCGACCGGTGCTTGTACCAGTCAACTGGTGCTGAATTCAGACACTCACAGAAAGAACAACCGAGTGATCCTGGGATCGATCAATCACCTACACCAGTCGACTATTGCCAAGACTAGTCGACTGGTAACTAGCCGTTGCAAGCCGTTAGACTATTCTGAATTAGACGTTGAGTGGGTTACGGATCGTAGATGCCGATTCGTCTTGTTCCTTCAAGTTAGTGCAGCGGAAATATGCAAAGGACAAGATATAAAAGCTTACCAATGCTAATAAGGTCTTAACAATGAAGTCTCAGAATGTGAGTAAGAAGACAAGAAAACAACAAGGGAACACTAGCCATTTCGTGACTAGAACTTCACTTTAAATAAGAGAAGTTGTTCTGTAGCAGTCCCCTGCTCCCCATAGCAGGTGACTGATGCCTTAATAAATGTTGCGCTGAATTCACGATTCTACGCAACGGATAGCACAACGACTAGTTACCAGTCGCCTGGTGCTAGTATTAGGCGACTAGAGCAAGTAGTCGCTCACTGTATTGGTCACTCGACCAATCTTTCTGTGTGTTCTGAAATTCACATAACTCACTTGATCAGTCACCTGGTACACGCACCAGGCGACTGGTACTGTCAGAGTAAAAATGCACTAATCTCTCAAATCTCTTGACCTTCTTTTGCAGTTCTTACTTCTTGCCTTCAAGCTATCTTCCTCTTAGCTCTCGTCCCTCGGATGCATACGTGCCCACGGCCCCATCTTCATGCCATCTTTCATGTCTGCCTGGAAGTCTGCTTCCTTCGCTGCCTCGTCCACGGTCCCTCGGATACGCCATCCTTCTCCGGACATCAGGTCACCATCAGAATCTTCATCATTCCAGAGCTTCGCTCCATGGACTTTCCTTGTATTCTATAAGTCCTGCAAGACTTAATCAAACACATCAAACACATATGAAACCTAACTTAAATTATGTTTGACACACATCAAAAACAAAATTGCATCAACAATCTCCCCCTTTTTTGATGTGTGACAAACATGTTTAAGTTAGGATAATAAAGCATTAAAATTAAGCAGCATATGAAAGCATAGAATAAACCTCCCCTAGGTCTAAGCTCCCCCTTCACATATGCTCAAAATTTTAAATGTTCAACATTTAGATTCCCACTTTGGTTCTCATTTAAACCCTCACAATTCCCCCTCTTTTGACACCAGCAAAACAAGGGTATACATGAATAAATATAATATTAATGAGAACCTAACATTTGAGCCAACTTAAATTCTGAAAGTACTATCAGAAACTGAAAAATTAGGGATCAGTAAATTGCTCCCAGAGCTAGGCGACTGGTCACTGCACTGCAGTATACCAACAAGGTGGTACCATTCTTCTGCTCTCTGAAACAGGCGACTAGTACATAACCAGTGCTCATTTATGAATTTTACCCAAAATTCAGAAATGCCTTAAAAATTATAGAAAATTTTATAAATTATAAAATTTTGAAAACACATTTCTTTTCATCATATTTATCCATGAAAAATATGTTTTCAAAAATTTTGACAATATTTTGAAATTTTTTACTAGAATTCAAACATACTAAAAAATATTCAATTTTGAATCAACTTTACACACAAGTTTTGAAAGCTTTTGTTTTGAAAACTCTAAAGCATTGTAAAGCAATTTTGAAATGTTTCAAAACGTTTAAAATATCTTACCATGATCTTTGGTCAAAGTATCCATTAATTAAATACTTACTTTCCCCATGGTTGATCAATGATCCAATTTTGATACACTTGTAGTTCATCAAAATGGCATAAGCACAAGTGAACTACATTAGTATCCTCCTATCATCTCGCACCATGTCTAAGATTTTTAATCAAGTCAACCTATGGTGTGTTGTGAGATGAACTCAAGGGTGATCTAAAACTTAGTCATTTTGGTATAAAATTATATCAAGGGTAAGTATTTCACCCAGAATCCAACTAGTCAACCATATTAAATAGTATAAAAAATTTGTTTAATATGGTTGACTATACAAGGTGAATCAACCCTTTAGAATTGACTTGGGTACCCAATAGAAATGTTTTTTAATTGGGTAGACCAAGTACTCCTTGGGGATCCAAGTTTTGTCAACTGTTTTGACTTTTGTTTGACCCCTAGCAATTAGGCAATGAAAAGCCTTTTCATTTCTAGACTCTTGATAATCTAGGCCCTTTTTGTTAAAACAAGCACGTTGACTCCCAATAATCATATTAAGAGTCTTATAACCAATTTCAAATTTTTGTAGGGCTTTTGTTAGAAAATCCACCTTTTCCCTTAAGTCCTTATTTTCCAATTCTAAACATATCATATTAGAACTATTGGAACCATTTAGATTGTCATGCTCATAAGATATCAATTTTTCATTTAACATGCCAATTTCCTTTCTCAAGGTCTTGTTCTTCCTTTTAACATGAAAAATATCATCATTTAATTTCTTAATTTCTTTAACTAAAATATGAGGAGGAAATTTATATACCTCACTTACCGTGAAGTCCGAATCCGATGATGATCCTCCCCCTTCACTTGAGCTCCCTTCTTCATCATCACTTGAGCTCTTCTCCTCTATTTCAGATGCGGATGAACCTAGATCATCAACCCCCATTAGAGCTAGGTTGACCACTAGGTTTTCTTCTTCTTCGAATGAAGAGGAATCATCCCAAGTGGCTTTGAGATTTTGGGTCTTCTCTTGGAGCTTCTTCTTTTCTTCCTTTTTCTTCTTCTCTTCTTTCTTCTTCAAGAGGGGGCAATAATCTCTCACGTGTCCCTCCTCATGACAATTGTAGAAAATTATCTTTCTAGGTCTACTCTTGCTTCTTGAGCTTTTCCTATCATAAGATTTGTTAGAAGAAAAATGTTTAAATGCCTTTCTCATTTTTCTTACCATGTATGCTTCTTGGTCACTATCCAAGGAAGAACTTGAACTTTCCGAATCGTATGATGGAGGAGGAATTTGCTTCTTCTTCTTCTTCTTCTCCTTTTCTTTGTTAACCATGAGGGCAATTCCTTTTGACTTTTGTGGCCCTCCCTCTAAGTTTTTCACCCTTGTCTCATGGATCTCCATCATTGAGAAGAACTCCTCCAATGAGCATTTCTCCAAATATTTTGAAATGTAGAAAGAATCTACAATTGAAGTCCAGGTTGATGTCCTTGGAAAGACATTGATCACCTTTATGATGAGGTCCCAGTTGCATAGCGTCTCTCCTACACTTATTAGTCCATTTAATATATCTTTGAATTTAGCATGTAATGAAGTTACCTTTTCCCCCTTTTCAAGCTTAATACTGTTGAGTTGAGTTTGGAGGAGATCCCTTCTCGCCATCTTTGCTTTCGATGTGCCTTCATGTAAATCCATGAGTTTATCCCACAAATCTTTGGCACTCGAGTAGTTACCGATTCTTATCATTTCTTGTTGAGGTAGAACACTTAGAAGATGGTGGATAACTTTTGAGTTTGCCAAGTGTTCTTCCCTTTGCTTCTTTGTCCACCTCCATTTGTCAATCATGTTTCCTTGTTCATCTTTTGGTATATCGAACCCGTCCTCCATTATCATCATGATGTTGAAGTCGTTCTCAAAGAAGACCTCTATCTTCTTCTTCCACCATGAAAAGTCGCCTTCGAACTTTGGTGGGTGGATGTAGTTTCTGGCCATCTCTTTTGATTTAGTTTCTCGGCGGTTAGTCCTTTGAAGCTGACGAGGCTCTGATAGCACTTGTTATGGATCCGAGATGCCGGTTATCATGTTCCTTCAAGTTAGTGCAGCGGAAATATGCAAAGAACAAGACACAAAGAAGCTTACCAATGCTAACACTGTCGAGTTACTTGGTATCCACCTCTAGAGGAGGTGACTAATCCAAGGGTCCACACCGTTCACGCAATTCCACTATGAACTCGCTTCTTCTCGGTGAAGCAAACCTCTCACAATCACTATCTCCTTTATCTTTATAATGAAGGCTAAGAGAGGGAGGAAAAAGACACTAGATCAAAAAAATGTGCAGGAAAACACTAGCCATTTCATGGCTAGAACTTTTCCTTAAATAGAAGAAGTATTCTACAGCAGTCGCCTGCTCCTCTTAGCAGGCGACTGATGCCTCATAAATTTAGCGCTGAATTTGCGATTTTGCACAACAGATAGCCCAACGACTAGTTACCAGTTGCCTGGTCCTAGTACCAAGCGACTGGTGCAGGTGACTCCCAGCATATTAGTCACTAGACCAATCTTTATGTGCATTTCTGCAATTCACCTAATTCACTGGACCATTCGTCTGCTCCTAGGAGTAGGCGATTGCCCCAGGCGACTGGGCAGTGCGCCACTCACACGACTCATCCTTCTGTGAGCTCTCTCTTTGCTCACTTCTCAGGATCAGTCGCCTGGTCATAGTGTTAGGCGACTGATACCTTTATAGAACACTTTCCTCACATTTCCAGAGTTGCCATTTGAAGCTCTCTTCCTCTGGCCTCGTCCCTCGGATGTACACAAGCCCGCGGCTCACCTCCATGCTATCCTTCACTTACCCTCGAAGTCTGCTTCCTCGGCTCCACTCCATTGCTCCACGTTCGACAGTCCCTCGGATGCTCCATGCTTCACCGACTCAAGGATGAAGCCCTTGGATGAGATCTCCTATGTTTTCTAAGTTCTGCAAGACTCAATCAAAGACATCAAATACAAATGAAACCTAACTTAACCATTTTTGACACACACATCAAAACCACGATTGCATCAACAATAGTAACATGGCAAGTGGCATGAATGTTGCTGTTGGTTTTCCAAATTCAACTCCAGAGTGGTGCTAGTCTTACAAAACTAGCTCCAATGTGGTGTTGGTCTTGGAAAATCAGCACCACTATGTTAATAAATCTTCAAAGCATTTGGACCATCATTGGGAAGATATTTAAACAGTAATTGAGGGCATATTCGGCCTTGTGTGAGCCGTATAAACCCATAGAACTTGGAATAGGTCTTGTCAGACTCCTCTAGGTCCATTAATGAGTTTTGATCGAAACTCATTGATTGACCTAGATGCCTTAGGCTTCTGAAATTCTAGTTTGAGATGGAAGGGGTGAGTATATAGAATGTATTTATTCTCTCTAAACATGGTTATAACATTAACAACTTTTCTAGATCATCGGTTATATTTTCCTTCACTACAGAAAAGATAGAACCAACCTTTGCATCTCATTTCTATTGTTTGAGTATATACTTATTAGACAAATGAAACACTTGGTTGATATGAAAATAAGCTAACACATGCTTGCATGAAATGCCCTTGAACTCAAATTTCATACAACTACAGGATATGTAGTTCCTCTGTTGGTGATGTGTGACCCTTGGTTTGAAGGAAGAACAACTTTAAAAATTCAGCACATGGTAAACCATTGAGTCAACTAATGTAGATGCTTTTTGCATATAATAACCATGAATATCACTCATTTTACTTTGAAACTCTAGCTATATCTTTTTTATGAATAACTTAACCATTTGATTTTCCATTGACCAGTTTGTCTTAATCTTGGGATACTCATTCATATCAATATAGTCCATAACTAACTCATTGTGTCTTTAGTGTCTTAGTACCCTATTGAAATGGAAGATAAAATCTATGAATGAGTTCTTATTTGAGACATACCTCTTGAAAAAAGAATATGAGTTCTTGATATCCAACTACTTGACATTCCAACACAAAATATGTGCATAAAATAAATTGACACCCACTTCTGTCACAATTCATACATCAACGACAACCAATCATCTTTCTCTAAGTTAGCAAACTTAACAACCTCTTGCCATGACTTCTCAAATTCATCAGCTGTTGTAGAATTTGTGTTGACATTCTTTATGCTTTGATAGTAGTTTCAAAAAGTCAAAGGGTGTAATTTATTTGGAAATTTATTCAGTATACGCTATAAACAATATCTATGCATTGTTTAAGGGAAAACTTGGGCAATCACTTTCGTCATAGAAGGATTCTGATCAGTGATGATTACGTTTGGTGCACCTTTAGACATGTCTTCCATTAACTTCTTAAGCAACCAAATAAAAGACTAAGTTTTTTCATCACTTAGTAACCAACAACAAAATACAATTGTCTGATGATGATTATTAACTCCTATAAATGATGCAAAAATCAATCCTTTGTTGATGGTATATGTCGTATCAAATACAACTATATCACCAAATACACTATATGCCCTCCTTGGTACATAATCTACCCAAAAATACATACAAAATTTGTCATTTGAATAAGAATCATAATTAAAGAAAAAACATGAATTCTCCTCTTTCTCAGAGCCAAATAACTGAATCAGTGTTTCAGCATCGATACCCTTTATTCATCTCTTAGTTGTTTCTCCACTACAACAAAAATGTTAAAAGATAACACTATAAAGACAATGATTTTAAAAGAAAATGTTGTGAATGTGGTAAAAGATAATAGTTTTTCACAAAATCGTTGTCTTTGAGCTCCCATCAAAAACAAAAGATAACAGTTTTGTAAAAACTATTGTCATTGAGCAGATTTTGTTTAATAAAAACACATTTTATAACAGTTTTATAAAAATGTTGTCTTTAAGCACTTTTTAGGGGCTACGATAATAGTTTTGTAAACTATTTTTTTATATTATTTTATATAGTCAAAGACAATAATTTATTAAAAGCGTTGTCTTTGGCTTAATTCTTTTGCTTTGAATGTTGTGTTTTGCTTTCCCTCTCTGAAATTTTTTTGGCGTTTGTTGCGCCCTAGCTTCTGGAACCCTAGCCTTTTATGTCTTTCTCATGTTCTCTTCATGTTCCCTCTCCTCACACAATCTCCTCTCTTCCTCTCCCCGACCTTGAGTCCTCCTCCGTGAAGTCCTGCACCGTGCCGCTGTTAGTATTAACCCTAAGAGCCAATTATAAGATGATTAGGCTTGTTGGATTCATACGATAAACTATTGGGCTAATGCGTTGAGTCTAATTTGGATTAGACCATTTTGAGTTAGACTCAAGTTAGACCCATTGAGTTAGACTCAAGTTTAGCCTATTAGATTAGACTCAAGCTAGTTTCATTTGAGTTAGACTCAAATTAAAGAAGAAATAATGATGATTAATTGAAAATTAATCATGTAATTAAGAGAGGAAGATGAAAATATAAAAACCTTTCATATTCATGGGATGAATATAAAAGACTTCTTTTTCTTGCATTTTGGATGTTCTTCTTTAGTTGCTTGGCTTCTTCTTCCTCTTCTTTCTTCTCCATGTCCAAACACAAAGATGGAGGGTAGCACCTCTCCTTCTTGGCCGAACAACATAAGAGGCTAACACCTCTTAGTTGTTCTTCTTCAAATCGTGAGTTCATGAGATGGATGAGACGTGTTCGTGTGGATACCATAAAGGCGCGAACACTTGCTCGCGCTAAGATCTACATCCAAAGAAAAGTTACTACCGAGATTGCAAAGGGCAAGCAACGAAGGTAACTTCAGTCTATTAGATAGAATAAAAACTTAGTATATGATTTTCCTTAGCATGGATCTTCTGCAGAGGATCTAATATTTATTTTTCCTCTGCATTTTCTGCATGTTTAGCTCACTAGATCCTTAAAGTGGTATCAAAGCCACTTGCAAAGACATATACTAAGTTGTAGTTAGCATTTCATATGTGATATAAAATTTACATGAGAGATTTATTATGATTTACATGATTATGAGTCTTTGTTTTTGTTGGAAACAAAATAGTTTATGTAGAACAACCTAAAGGATATAACATCTTTATATGTGTTGTGAATGTGTTATATTCTATTTTCGTTTGACAAGAAACATACAAGACTAGGTGGTCTCGAGTTTGCATATGTTGACAATGAATTGTGTAAAATACACAAACTGTTGTGAACAATTTTTTGTTAGTCTCGAGTATCGCCATGGCGTTCAACTCATAATTCATAGTTGAAGTCATAGTAGGTTTTATGTCATAAAATATTATGAATGTTATATGACATGATGCATGGTTATGACCTTTTACCCCAATGTGATTGGATGAATATATGTGTGAATATTGTAATTCATAATACGGCCTGCATGTCTTGCCTTTTCTCATTTTTACTCTTATTGTAAACTTAGACTACCCTCAAATATAACTAGAGGTTTCTTTAGATTTTGTAATGTACAAATTAGTAAAAGATTAGTCTACTGGATGATGATGAAAAGGGAGAGGACAACAACATACGACGACCGAGGAAGTACTTGGAGAAGATGCTTTGACCTAGGTTGACCTATTGATTTTCTCATTGGCTTGAGAAGATCATAGTAGATGGGGCCATGACCATGTCACATTTAGTTTAACATATATGTTGATGTATTCCATGCTATGAAATGATTGTATGTGATGCATGTGTAGTTTGATCATAATTAGGTCATTTTATATGCCTACTAAAGTTTAGTACTCACTATTACCATGATCATTTGTAGTCATTTTGCCAAAGCAAAGTGGCTCATTTTATCTTGGTAGAGTGTGACAAGACAATTGTGATGTCCAACTATTAAACTTTGGGAGTGACTTAATTGGGTTACCTCAATTACATTGAGAACATAGAGGCATATCCTATACATTGTAATTCAAATTATACTAGTCTTGGGCGATTAGCCAAAGCTAACTCAAGATGATGTATAATATGTATTTCATTAGATGGGAAGATGGGAAAATGAACAAATAGTCTTATTCACCTAGCTATACAAGAGTTACATTTGATGTAATTAGTATTAGTTGCTTACCTAAATTATACTACTCTTGGGAAATTAGCCAAAGCTAACTCATGATGATGTATAATATGGGCAAACAAACAAAATATCTTGTTCACATAGCTATCCAAGAGTTACATATGATATAATTGGCAAATGTTGCTTACCTAAGTTATACTAGTCTTGGGCGATTAGCCAAAGCTAACTAAAGATGAGGAATAATATAGATCTTGTCCCATCTGAATGTAATTACTTTTAGGTCTGGAACTAGTAGTGTGGGTAAACTATGGTTGCCCACATCCATGACTAGCTTCTACCAAACTTTATAATTCAATGGGAGAATCATTTAATTAAAGGCATATTTAAATATGATACATTTCTACATTTAATATTGTATTATAGATCACCATATTGTCTAATACATCGAATACACTCTCACTATGATCTGTCCTTGATAAGGACAAGCTCAATGTAGCTAATTTTCTAGACTGGTATAGAAACTTAAGGATTGTCCTTAAGCAGGAAAAGAAAAGTGTACGTCCTAGAGCAACCCATTCTAAAGCACCCACCCCTAATGTTGCTTATGCTGACAAGGATGCTTACAAGAAGCATCAAGATGATCCATTAGATATGTCATGCCTTATACTTGCCACCAAAAACATTGAGCTTTAGAAGCAATATGAAAACATGGATGCTCATGATGTGGTTGAACATAATACACAACTATATTAAGGGCATGCAAGACACAAGAGTTTTGAGATATCTATGACAAACGACATCCCAAAGGTAAGGGTAAGACCCAAACCAAAGGGAAACCCAAATTTTATGCATTGAAACTTAATGGCGGGGTGCCCAAAGAAGAAAACGGCTTACACTGTGGTGAGACTAGACATTGGAAGTGGAACTACAAGTTGTACCTAGAGGAAGTAAAAAGGAAGAGAAGTGAGACTTCAGTCTCAAGTATATATGTTATAGAAGTTAATCTATCTATTTCTTCTTCATGAGTATTAGATATCGACTGTGCATCTCACATTTGTAAAAATGTGTAGGGCCTTAGAAATAGTAGATCGCTGACAAAGGGCGAAGTAAGCAATGACACAAGAGTTGCTGCTATAGCTATAGGGACATATTCTTTATCTTTACCTACTGGGCATATTTTAAAACTAGAAAAGTGCTATTATGTGCATGTTTTAACAAAGAACATTATCTCTATTTTTTGTTTAGATAAGAAAGGGTCGTTCATTTGTAATAAAGGACAAATGTTGTTCCATTTATTTAAATGAAATGTTCTATTATAGTGCACCTCTTATGAATAGACTTTATGTTCTAAACATTGAGAACTCAATTTATAACATAAATACCAAACAATTCAAATCTAATGATTTAAACCATACATATCTCTGACATTGTCGGTTGGGTCACATAAATGAGAATCACTTATCACAATTCCACAAGGATGGACTTTTGCACTCATTTGATTTTGAATCATATGAGGTATGTGAATCTTGTCTTCAAGGCAAGATGACAAAGATTCCATTTAGTGGACACAGCGAAAGAGTTGATGACTTATTAGGACTCATACATACAGATGTATGCCCCTTTCAGAATAGCAGCTAGAGGAGGTTATCATTACTTCATTACTTTTACTGATGATTTTAGTAGATACAGCTATGTGTATCTAATGAAACATAAGTCTGAATCCTTTGAAAATTTCAAAGAATTCAAGAATGAAGTAAAAAACTAACTTGGTAAGCGTATTAAGATGCTTCGATCATATCGAGGTAGGGGAATACCTTAGCCAAGAATTTCGTGACCATCTCGTTGAGTTTGATATTATATGTCAACTCACTTGTTCTGGAACACCACAGTGGAATGATGTATCAGAGAGGAAAAATCATACCTTATTATATATGGTACAGTCTATGATGAGTCATACAGATCTTCCTACTTCCTTCTGGGGACATGTTCTAGAGACAACTACTTTCACACTTAACTGTGTTCCATCTAAAGCCGTCATAAAGACACCATATACAATATGAACTTGGAAGAGTCTCAAGATGTCTTTTACGAGGATTTGGGATTGTGAGACTTATTTCGATGACAAGTCTCAGATAAACAAGGACCCAAATCGGACAAGTGCAGTTTTGTAGGATATCACAAGGAAACAAAGGGATATTACTTTTATAATCCCACACAAGGCAAAGTGTTTGTTGCTAGAAATGATGTTTATCTAGAAAGGGAGTTTATTTCTACAAGAACTAGTGGGAATAAAGTCAATCTTAAAGAAGTTCAAGATGCACAATTTAACACTGAGACCTTGATTGAAATCAAATAAGAACCACAAGATGTTGTGGGTTATGATTATGTTACACCACAAGTAGTTGTGGAACAATATCCTGTTCAAGTATAACAAGGTCTGCGCAGATCTGATAGGATCCTTCATCAAACTGAGAGATATTCTTTTCCCTTGTTTGACCATAGTGATGTAGTACTTGTTGGTCTCAATGAACCTACATCTTATCAGGAAGTTGTACAGGGCCCATATTTTGAGAAATGGATAGAGGTCATGAGATCCGAAATGGAATCCATGTACACTAACCAAGTTTGGACCTTGGTGAATCCACCTGAAGGGATCAAACCCATTGGGTGTAAGTGGGTCTTTAAGAGAAAGACAAACATATATGGTAATATGCATACCTACAAAGGTCAATTGGTTACTAAAGGGTTCAAGCAGATACATGGTATAGACTATAATGAAACATTTTCTCTAGTTGCGATGCTTAAGTCTATTCAAATCATGCATGGTATTGCAGCTTACTATGATTATAGCAGATGGATGTCAAAACTTCATTTCTGAATGGGAATCTACTTGAGAATGTGTACATGACACAACCTGAGAGTTTTGTGGATCCAAAGGATGCTGGAAAGGTATGTAAGTTGCAACAGTCCATTTATGGTATAAAGCAAACTTCTTGAAGCTGAAATCTTTAATTCAATGATGTGATCAAATCGTTTGATTTCATTAAGAGTGAAGATGAACATTATGTCTACAAAAGGGTTAGTGGGAGTACAATCACCTTTCTTATCTTGTATGTAGATAACATACTTCTCATTGGAGATAATATCCCTACACTATAGTCTGTGAAGACATGGCTTGGGAATTGTTTCTCAATGAAAAGACTTAGATGATGAAACCTACATTTTAGGCATCATGATCTATAAAGATAGATCATGCAAATTGCTTGGGCAAAGTCAGAGTACATCTATTGACAAGGTACTTAATCGTTTTGCCATGCAGAATTCCAAAAAGGAATTCCTACCGATGTCACATGGTATGAGCTTTTCGTAGGCTCAAACCCCTTCTTCTAAGGAAGAAAGGGACTACATGGATCAGATTCTTTATGCATCTGCTATAGGGTCCATCATGTAAGCTATGCTTTGTACTCGTACTGATGTCTCGTATGCATTACGAGCAGATGCCAATCGTATCTTGGTGAAAGTCACTGGATAATAGTAAACAATATTCTTACGTACTTGAGAAGAATGAAAGATTATTTCTTGATATTTATAGGTGATGAGGAGCTTGCTGTAAAGGGTTACAACGATGTGCAATTAAGGATATGCAGAGTATTGATTGATACTAACATTACGGATCCTTTGACCAAAGCTTTGGCACAGAGAAAGCATGATGGTTACACTAGGTCACTGGTATTAGATATTTCAATGATTGGCACTAGTGACATAAGTAGATTGTTAGTGTAAGCCCTATGATTAATAAAAGGCAAAGTTATGGTTATTATACTTACTTCAAATTTATGCCAGATGAATAAGTGTGCTAATGTCCTAGGGTAGTGGGTTCTAATCTGCAACATATCAATTGGTTGAATTGATAGTGAGAGATTGTAGAGAATACTATTCTTAACTATTCCTAGTCAAGCATTAATATACATGGATAATATTAATGCATTTAGACTAACATGTAGTTCAACGGATGACTTAATCTCACAAGTCATAGATATGAGATATCAGGTTGACACATGAGTATATATTAGAGAATATGTACTGAA
>JBAMIB010000047.1:3104552-3115105 GCA_037177415.1 Kaempferia rotunda | reverse complement strand
TCGGGCACGCAGGAGAGGAGATGAGAGCTTTGCTCCCCCACTCTGTTTGGGGTAGGAGGATAGGTGTACTCCGACAGTATCCTGTCCACTCGGTCACTCAGGAGCAGTGATGGCAGAGTGCACAGTTGTCACAGCCCTACCCACTCGACCACACCATCACGTGTGACGGTGGCTAACTGGTGTTAGGGGTGACTCATATCATTTGCATCATATGCATATTTATTTTGGATTGCATTTATTTGTATGTGATTGTTGTACTTTGATTGTTGCACTTTGGTGGTTGCATATGCTTGTCATGCATACAAGATACATTTTGATTTTTATTTGACGACCCTATACCCTTTGGCTTGGTTCGTTCATTGTGTCAGGTTAGGATATTCTGGTAAGTACAATACCTCTGTGTTTTGTTTCAGTTGCATATCCTCTTATTGTTTTGGGATACTGTACTTCATGTTTATTACTGATTGATGTAGTTTAATCTGCGTATCTACTAATAACCGTTGTGTTCTTTTGAACTCACCCCATGGATATATTTTTCTTTCAGGTTGATGCTCTCAGGATAGTCCAATTGCTAGCCCCCTTGTCACAGGATGGTTGCCAGTTTGGTATTTTGGTTTCTATTGCTTAGGTTTTAGTTCCCGAATGTTATCTATAAGTTTGATTCATATTCGTGCACTTCTTGCACTCGTGGATTTTGTTTATATCGAATTTTTGGTATGTTACCCACGTTTTCTTTTTGTGGTAGTAGAGTAGGTTATAACTTTATTTTTGTGATGATTTTTATTGGGTTTCTTCCGTGATCGTAGTGGATAGGGATACTCCTATGATTATAGAGATACTCCTATTATAGTCTTATGCAACATAAGTTTTTATCCAATAAGAAGAGAATTAAGATACAGATTTGTGAGCCTTCTGAGAACATCATATGACAAGAAGCAGAAGCTTTTGTGGACAGGGGAAAAGAAAAAATTGATACGGATAATACGTAAGAAGAGAGAGATATTATATCAATTTTTGAAGATTATTATGAAGGAGAGGTTGAGAAGGAGGTTGCAAAAATTGTCAAACTTAATAAAATGAGATTGGAAGTCATTGGCATAAGTCTGTATTTATACATCAATTAGTTTGAGTAGTTTGATTTCAATCACCAATTCCATGTATTTTTTGTTTATGTTAGTATGTCAAGAAATAATTTAATACTCCCAAGAAGAAAAAAACAAAATAAAAGTGTATCATGCTTGTTAAATACATTAAAAAAATTAAAATATGCTAGTTTCAACACCTCATTAGATAGTTAATTTAATTCAGTAAATTACTAATAGCGTAGGTAAGTTTTTAAAATATCCAAATCTCATACTCTAATTTCAAAATTACCTAATCACATATCCTATACCATTTTTACCCTTGTTGTTGTTCCCAATCGATTGCTACAGTGTAGCAATAGATCTGGGATAGTATTCATAGTGCAGTAAAGTCCCTAATCAATTGCTACACTATAGTAATTGATTAAAAAAATTCATTTATCATTCAAAATAAGTTGTCTAGATAATCAAAGATTGTGTGAAAGCTCGAGAGCAAGTGATTAAGAGATTGAGAGAAACAGATAAATCAATGAGAGCAGGATGATTGAAGAGGGAAGAATTGGTTTGGGGAAGCAATTTTAGGATTTCGATTTCACTATGATGCTAGTTGATGTTCTATGAATTATTCATCTCCTTACCTACTACCTCCATGTTTATATTCTTGTAGGGTTTCCAACTGAATTATCAGTCTGAACCTGTGAAAGTTACATCGAAGTGTTCATCCTATTGAATTTCAATGATATTAAGTAAAGAGACAACATAAAAAGTCTGGTTAAAGGGATCCCCCTGTCACATGAGATCCCAGTCATGCAGTCTAGATTACACAAGTCACATACTAGCATTAAATTAGAAAAATCTATTAAACTCAAATTAGGTAATCCCTTGTAGAGAATTGACCCTCATTTCAAAGTGATACTCCAAAAAGTCCGATTAAAGGGATACTCTCTGTCACTAATGACCTCCCGGTCATACAATCTAAAACATCTCCCCTACATGATGACCAATCCTTCACATTTATTCAATCAAACAACACATACAATTAATCATTCATCACACACATATTTAATCAAATAAGAACAAGGAAATAGGAAAATTCGTAGTTGATACATCAATATCATATCACAATAACTTCATACATCCTAGAATCCAGAGAATCTACTCTATATCAACAATACTACAACCCAAAGACATGAAAGATTACAATCTACAAATCTATGAGAAAGGAGAAGAGAGAGCTTAGTGAATGATGTCGATGTCTTCGAGATGAAATCCTATCTCAGATGGTGGATGGATCGATGAAATTAGCCTCAGATAGGGGTGAGCATTCGGTTAATTCGGTAGTAAATTAACCGAATTAACCGAAAATCGATTTAATATTAGATAACCGAATTGATTTAAATGCTACATAAAATTAATACCGAATTAACTAAATTAATATCAAATTTGTTTAAAAACTAATAAAATAAAATTATACAAGATTAATTTTGAATAAACCGAACAAACCGAATGCTCACCCCTACTTGGGCTTCCTCCTTTGCCAAGCTCCTCCTTGGACTTCACCTACTGTACTTATCTCCTACATACTCACAATGCATATCAGATACAACAATAAACCCAACTTAAACCTTTGTCTAAACATTAAAACCTAGGGCTCCAAGATTGCTCCAACATTGAGTTCATTCATTGATGAGGGCATAAAAGCTCGTTGCAATAATCTTGAAAGGAAACTATAAAAAAAAGAGGGTATAAGATAAGATATTTCAGATTTAGATGGAGATGACTTATATTAAAAAACTAAAAATAATACAACATATTCTATCCAGGAAAATAAAAATAGCAAGTGAAATACTACTTTTTTTTTTTTACAAAGAATGAATTGTTTTATGAATTCATTCATTGTATATAAGATATTATTGACTATTCTAGTGACGGTTGGAAAGAAGTTTTTCTAAATTAAAATTGTTGAAATTTTATTTGAGTTCAACCATGAGCTAAACAAAATTGAATGTGCTAGCTATGTTTTCGAATGAAAGTGAGTTTTTAGAAAAAATTATGGAAGATTGATCAAAGACTTGGTAGATAAAAATATAAAAAATTATTTTTTCATAGTTAATTGTAATAATTCTTTTTTATTTTCTATGATGTAATGATACTACTCATTATATTAGCAACGTGGAATATAATATTTCTCATTATCATAAATCTCAATTGATGTGTTCTGTTAATGATTTTTTTTTATAACAACAATTTTATTGTTATTTTTACATAAATACGAAGGTTTTTTTTTTTGCAACGTCCCTTCAAAGTTTAGGATCGACCTTGATAGTTGGTCACTAAACTGCTTGTGCTACCAAATTTATCTGATGAGTGAATCAGTAGTAAGGTTGTCCACCTCCAAGATTAATCGGACTGAAGGTCTAGATACCTAAATTATGTAAATAAATTTAAAAAATTATGCAGCCATGGTGAGCTTTGAATTCTTGAATGATCATCAAACTTTAAAATGGACTAGAACACTCTCACAAGTTGTTTATTGTAATATTAATGTAATGACATGATTTAATTTATAAGTAGGGAATGAGTAACTTATGAAAGTTTTAAGAAAATTGACCATATAAAAGGACGGGTGAATAAGAGTGAAAATCTAAAATAGAAAATTCAATTCGAATGCAAAGCTTTATTAGTGTTAGATAATGCAGCAAAATGAATATAAATAAATAAAGCAAAGATGTTACAATTCTTTTAATGTGATTAAAAATGAATTAAAAAATAAAACAAAGATGTTACAACTCTTTTAATGTCGTTATCCCGTTGAAAACAATTACCTTTTTACGAGGAAAAAAATAAAGTGAAAAATTAAAATTGTGAAAAAAAACTTAGAGATAAAAACCTTAAGCTCTAAAATAAAATACTATAAATAATATGATAAGGATAAAGTTGAGTAGGTAGAATGGTAGCTTTTTGTTGAGACTTGGATGAGCTCCTTGGACCCTTTTGTTTATACCTTTTAAAATGATTTGGATAAACTTCAACTAGCTGTTTTATTTTATTTTATTTCAATTGACTCAAATTTAGCCAATTGACTAAAACATTGATTAGAGGATCCTCGTTTATCATATATTATATTTAGTTGAATCAAATTCATTCTAATCAACTCAACGTTTGTTAATTGACTAAGTTGAATCAAATCACAAGCTTATGATTTGATTAATCACAACAATTATAGTTGATTAGAAATACCTTCATTTGATTTCAAATTTAATCCAAGCAACTCAAAGACTCAAATGGATAAGATCCACGGAAACACTCTTATTTTTTAAATTCAAATAGTGATTCAATCAATTAGCTAGTTGATTATACTCGCTTCGTTGATTAAATTCACTTTCGATCAACTAAATTCAAAATAGGATCCTCTTGAATCGAACTACTTAATCTATTCAACTATTTAATTATGTAAAATCAAGCTTTAGTTGATTGAATAATCGATTATGACTTAAACAATACTATTTTATAGTTAATTTCACATTTAAGTAAAAAAAAAACTACCTAAAAGTTATTATAAGTCTGACATCTAACATGTCAAAAGGTTTTTTCTCTGTCTTCTTTAGTCTCTTTTGCTTAAGAAGAGTTCTTACTTTTGGTCTTCGTTTGTCAATACATTAAATTTCTCTATTTATCATGTATTTGATCAACCTTAATCTTGGATTTCTACATCTATCAAGTCCTGTTGGGCTTGCGTATTTGTCAACATCTGTTAGATATTCTAACTCATCAAATATTTGATCACACTTATTTAGACTTTTCCATCTACCAACATTTGTTAATTTTATCATTTGCCAACACTACTCTATTTATCAAGAATCTAGCGAGACCTCTCTATGCTAGGATAAAATATCCTCTAAGTTGCCTGTCTGAATCTTACCATGGGACCAACGATAAGACCGTTTAAAATAAACAATATCGCTGTTTGCTAGCTCTAAAAAAATCTAGGGAGACTTAATATATTTGAACTTTTCCAACCCACAACTACACTAATTTATCAAGTATTTTATACTTGTACACTTGATAAATATATCTATACACACAATATTAACACAACTTGAACCTTTTGTCAAATAACTAAATATTTTATTAAACTCATTAAAATCTCTTGATCGAATTCTACCAAAGCATGATTGCATTAACAGTTAATATCGATAATCAAAACTAATGGTTTAAAGGCCTAAACTTTATGTCTGAAGGTTTGGTCAACCTAACTTTTTGTTAAATCACCTAAGATTAGGTTAACCAAATCTTAATGTATGGTTAAATAAAGACTAGGTAAATTCAATATTTGAATCACCAACAGTCAGCAAATAAATCAGATTGACTTAAGAGGTCAGTTTGGTTGTCTTAGGCATGAGAATGTGATCATTAGGGCTTTGTTTATCCATTGATGAAATATTTGCATATATCCATTTATTTATCCATCAAATCACTTTTATCTATCGGTCTGTCCATCCTTTAGCCAAACAACCCTAAGGCACTTGGAAGGTAAGTCAAGTTTCATCCTGGGATTTGAAGCTCTCTTTATAACATCTTTCACACCAAGGTTAGATTTCTATCCATTTGTTAAAGCAATGAAACTTACAAATTGAATATAAAATCTATGGCAGACAATATAGATGATTGACACTTTTATGATAAACATTTATAATAAATTAGGAATTATTGTGCAGTATATTTGTTGTCTTGCACAATGCTTCATCTGTCTTTAACAGAGAACACAAAAAAATGTAAAACCAATTCAATTTTAACATTGAAAAAAGGATGAAGAAGGCTGTTAGAGTAGTAGCTAATTTATACTTTTGTGAACTTCATCAATATTCATCCAAGTAACTGTACAAGGACACATCAGTCCATGATCTATTCCGCGAGAGCAAGCTCTTAAGGAATCCTCTCTTTTTTGTTAAATTTCGCTTGGGCTGTTTATGATTGTTCTGCTCGGCAGAGATGCTTGTTGGAAGTGACTTTTGAGACTCCAGAATATACTGTGATGAAAAAAAAAGATACGAAAAAACTTATATGGCAGGGAATCGAGATGAGTTAAAGGAATTTAGGTTTGATTTTGCTTGATTTGTAAAAACTACAAATGTGAACTGAATGGAAAGCCTTAATGAAAGCACATATTAGCCATAGTTCAGGAATCTGTGCTTTTACCAGATTCCTCAGTTGTTAAATTAATTTTTGTAAACACTTGATATTTGAAAAATAATTGCTTCTAATAAAGTCATCGAAAGCAAAAGGTGCAAAAACAGATTTACCTGCTTGGATGATTTGGGATTATTTGATCTGTCTGATATAGTTCTTGCACGTATAAGTGGACTAGAAGCTCGAAGTGGTGAACTTGCTCTTCTTTCTATATTTAAAAGAAAGAAATATCCATCATATATATTTCTGTTTGTACTCGTGCCATCAAATTAGTTGTCAAGTCCCTAGAGAATACCTTGACAGATGATCTTCCCAGTGCGTGGTAAAGGTGGAGTTGAGCATATGCTAGGAGGTGGGGGCAGCATGTTCTCTCTTACTGGAAGAGAAGGTGATGGAGATCTTAAACGAGCATTTCTGCTAGGGTAAACATTAATCAATGACCAGCCTGGATTCCAATTCAAGAATTCAGCATTACTAACTGAAGAATGACATACCTCATAGGAGATAGTCCATGCCTAGCTGCCGAACAAGCACCACACATTATGTTATTATTCGAGGGTCAACTTTTCGTCCATATATTATTAGTACAGGATAAGGATGTAAGGATGATTTTACCAGTTTGGTGACTTTGTATTCTGTTGCTCTCCTTAGACGGATAGAATCCTTCATATTTTAGGATAGGTTGCGTGTCGGAATCAGCCAAGGATTCACCTAATCAATGAGAGTGCAAATTCAGAATCGTAAGACATTGAATGAAGCTTCATCAAGAAACCAATTGAGAAACGATGAAGATTGGTAATTTGCCTTGCATAATGTAATGTTTGTGATACTTTGGGGTCCTGATCAAAAGAGATTGCTGAGAAAGGCCTTCTTGGTCAATACACGCTTGGCATGTACGAAGTTTCTGAAATTAGGGAACTGATCAGATGTTGCATTACCAATGAGCATGAGGTACAAAAATAATTTAAAAAAAACCATACCTGCTCGACACAGGATATTTCAGACTCTGCTAGAAAGACCTCATCAACCTCTTCATTGAGAAGATTATTTACCTTGTATGATACTGAACCTAAATGATCTACAGCATTAACAATGGCTTCAACAGCATATTCTTTCAGTGCCCTCATCACTCTGCTTAAGACAAAGCTCCAAGTTATGATATAACTTCTAACAAATGAATCTCATATCCTAGCGAAAACATGGCATGAGGTAGGTTCAAACATACACTTCTTTCTTCTCATTGTTAATGTAAGATAATTCAAAATACTCGGCTGCTGAGTATAACTGTGATCTCATAGTCCTCAGGCCCTGACAAAGAAGCAAAGGTGTTTTAATATGTTAAGTATGAAAAATTTACTCCTTCAATTGAGGGAACAAAAGAAATCCCAAAATAGAAATGTTTGTTCAACCTCCTAGCATTTAGCTTGCCCAATTTTCTACAAGTCCTTTGTCTAACATATGATATCATTATGAAAATCGATACAATAAGAGAACCCGATTTATAATATGTATAATCTAAAATCTAAAAGGCATTGATCTGTTAAGAAAGGGCCCAATTCATAATATGTATAATCTAACAAGCTCCCTCATAGTCAAGCTAGCCCAAGCTTCAAATCAATATGAGAACCAGATAGCATAATCAGAAAGAAGCAAAGAATGACCAGAGAAATTGTCATTATGAATTATGTGGATAACAATTTAACCAAAAATCTTAAATTTCAAGACATATTTATGTGCTTAAAAATGACAAAATATCATCTAACCAAGAAACCCTGCAAATTTTCCCTTGTCTTGTTATTTATGGCAGTTTCCTTGTCTTCCTGTCAAACTTCTCCCCACACTGAACATCCTCTGCTAATATGCTCTTAGGAGAATGGAAATATACAGAAAGGCACATGACAAGAATTCCAAAACGTCTCCTTTTAGGTGAAAAAGATGTCACATCCGACCTACATAAGCAGAACAAGGCCAAAAAAAATCCAAAAAGCAACAATCACATAAATAGAACTGCCACTCAAATATCTAGTTATCCACAATAATACTTGTTCTAAAGATCTACTTGAATATAGCAAAGTGTTCTGTGATTAGACCTAAATTGGAAGGTGAGAACCAGGAAGCTTCCTAAAAGTGCAACAATTTATGCTTTATGCTGCTCAGCCTCTAGACCCACAGAAGATATAGAAGGGATAGACAACAAGAAAAATGGAAGAAGTACCTTGAGACTATCTGAAAAGTGCAGGCTTTGTTGAACGGGGAGGTCATCCAAGCCCGACGCTTGTTGATAATTGGCGGAAAAGGAAGATCCAGAAGGTGACGGAGGCTCCATAGCTGCAAATCAAGCTTTTGACAGTAAAAAAGACCTCGATTTGCCCTCTTCCTGCCACTGCAACCCACAGGAAGAAAAACACTCTGGCATTCCCGTCACCATTTGGTTTCCCAACCTTTATATGCAAGCCCAAAAGGAAAACTTGAGGGGGCAAGGAAATTGTGGCGGAAGTACCTTGTCGCGCTGTCACGAACCAAAGCCGAGGCCCGTGTCTGGTGGCGCTGCACTAGGAACTGGATCGAGGGACCATAGGGATGGTGTAGAGAAGCTGCGATGGCGAGGGTGGTGGATGTGATCCCTTTTTCCAGTGCCGCACTAGGAGGGCGAGCTAGGAGGAGAGGATGGTCGCCATCATGATGTCCTGGGTCACTGTGAGCTGCTGAGAGACAAACGAGCGAGGGCGCTCACTTTGTCTTTGTTCATCCAACAAACAAAATTTTATTTTAACCTATTTTGTAACTAATCTTTCAGAATACCCTTACTAATTTCACTATATTATTGTACTACGCTTATAAATCCAATTTAAAACACTTCATACTACTGAATTACCTTCGTAGGTTTTTAAAATTATCAAATCGTATAGGATAATTTTAAAATTACTAAATCACATATTCACTTCTTATTTTATATAAAAAAAATCAGTTCATTGATTATTTTTAATTTTAAATAATCAGTCAATTGATAATAAAAATTAAATAGATTGATTTATTATTTTTTTATTTTGTATTAAAGTTAATTTTAGATAAAATTAGTTGATACACCAAACAGCTTCATATTAATATAAAATTGATTTCTATGTGTTCGTTTACTTTTCCTCATTATATTCATTCCTTAAATATTAATGTTACCCAATATATTAAAATAATATTAGGAGAATTAATTTTTTAAACATAAATATTTTTAAAAATTTTAATTCATATTCAAAAAATTTTTGCTCTCAATATATTTGGTCAAATTGACATTTGGGAGCATAGATATAATTAGGAGAATTAGATGAATACATATGAACTAGTTTTATATAAATCTAAGGTTGTTTAGTCCATTATGTCATTTTAGGCAAAATTAGTTGATGGACAAAATGATATTCGATTGACATAAACTAGCTTCTAAGTGTTCGTCTAATTCTCTTGATTATATTCATGCTCTTAAATGTCAATTTGACATAATATATTAAAAATAGTAATTTCTTGAATACGAATATATTTAAAAAAAATATAATTTATGTTCAAAAAATCACTTCTCTTGATATATTAAGTTAAATTGATGTTTGAGAACATGATTATAATAAGGAGAATTAGATGAATACAAATACCTAATTTTATGTCAATTCGAGATCGTTTGGTCCATCAACCAATTTTGGGTAAAATCGACTGATGGACCAAATGACCTCAGATTGATAGGAAATCAAATCCTACACGTTTGCTTAGTTTTCATAATTATATTCATACCCTCAAACATCAATTTGATATAATATATTAAGAGTAATGATTTTTTTGAATACAAATGTGTTTTATTCGAGGTTGTTTAGTCTATCAGCTGATTTGACATAAAACTTGTTCCTATGTGTTCGTTTAGTTCTCTTGATTATATTTATACCCTTAAATATTAATTTGACCCAATATATTAAGAACATTAATTTTTTAAACACGAATATGTTTGAAAATTTTAATTCATGTTAAAAAAATCACTGCTCTTAATATATCAGGTCAAATTGACGTTTGAGGGCATATATATAATTAGGAGAAATAGATGAATACATAAGAGCTAGTTTCATGTAAATCCCAAGGTCGTTTGGTCCATCAGTCAATTTTGGACAAAATCAGCTGATTGACATCCAATATCGGTTGATGGACCAAACGACCTCGGATTAACATAAAACCAGTTCCTCTAGTTCTCTTGATTATATTTCTGTCCTCGAACATCAATTTGACCTAATATATTAAGAGCAATAATTT
>JBAMIB010000047.1:2967583-2978557 GCA_037177415.1 Kaempferia rotunda | reverse complement strand
GGTTAACCCCTAATTAGAGTCTCTAAGCTTCTGTGATCCTAGTGATCGTGATCGAGTTTGTAGCGAGGTTTCTACACTTACAAGGAGCTACTTGAGCTAGCTAGAGGTTTTTCAGGGAGTTATCCACCGACAAATCGGGATCGTCCACTTTACGAACAATCGTAGAGTAGGAGCTTTATTTTCGAACAACGTTAAACACATCGTGTTAGTGGTTTGCTTGGTTTTCTTCTTGTTCATTGTCATTAAATTTAGCTTTCTTCTTGTTAGTTTGAATTTTATTTTCCGCTATGCACTAATGAGTTGTAGGAAGTGAAACGAAGTGGGTGAGCGGCTATTCATCCCCCTCTAGTCGGTGTCAAGGTCGCAACACTTATATCTAGGCTCCTTGCACATTGGACATATATCCTTATTCTTGTGCTCACTCTAAAATAATATACAATCATTCTCACATGCTTGTATCTTCTCATATGTCAATCCTAACTCTTTTAACAATTTTTTTACATCATAATGAGTGTTTGAAATCACATTCAGTTTGAGAAATGTCTTTTGCAATAACTGAAGTAATGCATCAAAAGATTTATTGCTCAAGCAATTTAACATCTTCACATGCATTAACTTGACCAAAAAATTGAATATAAAAAAATTATTACAAGTGTGATATGACTCTTTTTGTGCTTTTTTAAACATTGAGGTATAACTTCCGCTAATATCATTTGCATTCATGTTTTCATTAATATTATCTAATTTAGGTCTACTGTGTTGATATTTTCTGCATTTCTTAAATCAGTAAACATGTCTTGAAAATCATCTTCTTTAAAATCACAATCATGCTTTTCTTCATTGACAATATTTATATTAATAGATGATGTAGTAGGTTCTCCATGAGAGTTTCAGACGTATAATTTCTCAAATCGTCACTTATAAAGATGTCCTCAAACATAATACAGATCATTTAAAATAAATTGTCATACTTTTAACATGGATAACGCATTTTGGATAAATTCAAACTTATTATATAATCCTCTGTCATATTTCAAAATTGATTTAACCCATTTATATATTCAGAACTAATCTTATTCTCACACATTATCTAATTTTTATCCATATTTATAAAACCTTGTTAAACATATAAAAAATTCATATTATTTAATAAATAAGTTTGATGATAACTTTCAATGAAATTAATTAAGCAACTTAAATTAAATAACTTAAAATTATCATCTAAAGTATCAAAACAATCTTAAAATTATCAGATCAAAATAACTTAAAAATTATCATCTAAATGTTAAAATAACCCTAAAATAATCATTTAAGTAACAATATATTTCTAAAATTATCATCTAAGTATTAAAATAATCTTAAAATTATAATTAAAAATATTAAAAATACTAGATAAAGAATAACCCTAAAATTATCACCAAAGAAACAAAATAACTCAAAAATTATCATATAAGCATCAAAATAACCGTAAATTATTATTTAAATATCAAAATATTCCTAAAATTATCATTTAATTATCAAAATAACTCTAAAATTATGATTAAAAATATTAGATGAATAATAACTTTAATATTTCGTCGCTATATTACTGTTTTCTTACCGTGCCTATACTATACTATTTAGAAATTCAAAAGTTTAATATTTTTTGAACTAGGGGAGTCATAGAAAGTCATTGAAAGTGTTAGTTAATGATTATCATTGTCATATGCCTTATAATGAGTTTGTGACAAATTTTCTCAAGATTTAGCAAGTTTAAAAATTTATAGTTCTCAATTTATGCTATCCAATTTATATCTAGCATGTGAATACATTAAGGATGTTTGTAGGTGTATATTTATTTTGATTTGAAATTATTGAGAGTTTGACTGATGCCATTCAAAAATTTAAAAATTTGATATTATTGGAGTCCTAGGAATCCATTAGTGGTATTGGTTAGTGAGTATATATGTCTTATAATGAGCCCGTAATAAGTTTTCTCAAGACTTAGTGATTTTAAAATTTAGTGTTCTCATTTTTATTATCGAATTTAAATACGAGGGCATGAATACGTTAAGGAGGCTTGTAAGAATATATTGATTTTGATTTGAAGTGATTCAAATTTTTCTATATTTATCAGTCAATTCCTTAATGTATTCATGCTTTCAGATCTGATTTTGATAACATAAATTGAGAGCGGTGAATTTTAGAGCGGAAAAAACAAAAATTTAGAAACACACAAACCCACGTAATTATTTTGTGAAAAGAAGGGAGCAGTATAATGGAAATGTGATAATGGTTTGTGAAACAAGGTAATACTAAAACTTCCTCACAAGATTAAGTAAATTGCTGTTTTTTTTTTACTATACCATTTGTTTTATTTATTTATTATTAGAAGGGTATCTGTTCTGCTATTTGTTTATTAAATTTATTTTTTCTCCTATTTATCTAAATAAATTAGACTGATCCTTATTCAACCTAATTCACCATGCAAATTTGTAGACACTTTGCACTCAAATAGTACTAGTATATAACCTTTTAATTCGTGTGTGCGCTAAATTGTGTGTCAAATATGCCAAAACAAGCTGGTTAAATAGACTATTTGAAAATATGATCTGGTTAATAAATTTATTGCATGGGTCTACTCCTTGAAACCTCTTAAATTATTCATTTTTTTTAATTTTTAATCAATTTAAATCCATATAGTAATTTTAGGCAAACTATTATATGCCTTCAACCCCTTCTCTTTTCTTACCCCGTGTTCTTTGTAACTCATGGAGAATTTTTTTTTGATACTTTTGTTTTTCAATTTGATCAGTTTTTATTATGTATATTTAAATTATTCAAATTTCATCAATAACCTTTTGGATTTGTTCTATTATTTTTTTTTAACAATTTAGGTTCATTGAGTAATTTAATTAAAATTGTTACATATTCACATACTTTTTTGTTTTGTTGATGAAGAATCACTTAATAATAGAATAATAATGATGGAAAGAATAATTAAAATGGGATAAACAAGTGGTTGAAGGAACCTAAATTTCAACTTTGCAAAGGATATATAAGAGTTTGCATACTCAATGTTGGATTGTTGTTTGTAAGGAAGGATCCTTTAGAGTGCACCAAAAGTATTGTATACGCTATCAGCACATGTTCACACAAATAAGCTTACAAGGAGTATACAAGAAAGAAAAGTATAACTTTATATTTTTTTATAATTCAACCGACTGTTTTAGAAATAGTCCCCTAGTAATTCATCTATTTTTTGGGACTCAAACTATCCTTATCACTACATCGCACCTTAGAATTATACTCTATCTAAAGGTGACCGGCTTTACAGGCTCATTCTTATATCCATTTTTTACTAGAGGAAAAAATTCCCTATAATATATCATAGTTGAAATTTGAACCTTAAATTTCTTAATTATTTATTTGAGGATCTAACCATCATATTGTTACCCCGGGATTATAACTCTATCTTTAATATTATGGAAAAGGAAAAAAAGATTCTCTATAACTTAGATTGATTTAATATTGAAGGATGAAATTGTGACTTTGTAATTTAGATAATAAAAAACAGTGTAGAACAACTTAGACATTAAAAAAATATAATAATAAAATTTGGCCAAAAGGAAAAAAAAATTAATAAAAAAATTGAGTGTTAAAAGACTCCAAACCTACTATTTAACTTAGAATTGCTATCGGTTTAATTGGATCTCAAAGTACTTATATTAATATAAACAACAAATAAAATAAAGAGTAATCTAATCTATCAAACTCTCGTCAATTGAAAGTCTAAAAAAAAAAGTTAGACCACATCGAGTCTATCATATACGGTTTAACTCTTCCTTGTAAAAGGTTATTTTCGTAATTCGAACTAATAACTATCAGGTCACACGACAATAATTTTACTATTATGTCGAGACTCACCTTCTATATGAATAACAAATAATAAACAAAAATACATACAAACGAAGATTGAAAAAGAAAAGAGAGGAATCGGAACAACAGTGACAAAAAACAACGTTTGCAAAGAAACTATAGAACACTTGCAGGGAGATGAAAAGGTGTTTATACGGAGACAAAAAGTCGTATTGTTCCACCAAAATTCTAAGGCTACAAGAGAACATAACATTACTCCAGCACAAAAAAATAAAGACGTATTTTTAATTTTTGCTCTCCTTCGTTTACACATGAAAGTGATTGGATGCCATTTATTCTCACAAGAAACATACAACTTACTCCAGCACAAGCATCAACCGAGAACATTCCTCACCGCCCATCAAATTCTGCCTGTTCAGGCCTTGCAACTTGAGTTAGGGCAGCATTGTCCTACAGTTGGCTACTAACAGCAAAAGTTCACAATCAAATCATCATCAGACAGAAATGGGAACAAAATTAGTTACCCCCTTCACTTTTATCTCTGATGAATTGAGGGCAAAGTAGGTTCATAGAATTAGAATTTGGTAAAGCATGGCTCACAACAGCACTACACTTTTCACTCTCAGGAAAGCAACAAAATACTCTTAACATCACCTAAATTGCACTGTGATGCAAACTAATCTGGGTGTATAAAGTATGAATAAAAATGATCCTGTTGAATAATCAATTGAAAACTAGGCCAGCGCTGGCGTGAATATCTTCTGTCGGTTGGTTCAGAGATGGGATGCTAAAGTTGTGTGTTACCGTTCACAGCATCACCCAATGACTCAATAGGATACACGTTGAGTCCTCTTGTTCGTCCGGGTGCACCTCCTTTAAGATAAGACATGTCTAGCAACAACCTAGCAAATATCAAGCCAAGAGTCAATTTTTCCAGATAGGTTGTTCTTGGTGTTTAATCTTGTAGAGTGCAAGATGACTTACAGATCATTATCATCACCGTGGAGAAGGAATGTTTTATCTGTCTTAACTTCTACATCAGACACAAGAACCTTCAAGTTCTTCATGGCTGAATGAACAAGATATTTCACAACTTTGCTTTGAGAAATTAATTTTCTTTTTTAAAAGCATCAGTACATTGAGACTTACTTGATCGATGTACTGGATTAGCTATTTCATCTGAAGCAATTAATTTCTGCAAAGGAAAAAAGAAAACAATTTCATTAGAATGTTTATTCATCACCAAAATATTGACACCTAATGTCAATATTGTAATGTGCAGCCATTTTTAGAACTAGCTATATCAGCTATTTGGATCCACACTGATGTTGGTTACATATTCAGACGGTTAAGTAACATAGCTATATCTGAATGGGAAACAGCACCTTAAGATTGTCATAGCATAATTCTAGTTCATCGTTCACCAAGACATGATCAAAAAGACCAGGAGATTTTGCTTCATCAAGCTCTGCCCTGGCATTTCTTAGTCGCTTCTGAATCTGCTCCTCAGCCTCTGTTCCACTGCTCAAAAGCCAAGTGAAACATCAAAGAACATATCCTAAATTTTTGTAATCTAATGAATGCATGAGGAGAAATAAGAGCTAATGTTCTCAAATGTGTTTTTGTACCGTGCTCGTAACCGCTTCTCTAGCTCTTCAAATGACGGAGGACAGATAAAGACAAAGATTGCATCAAGGGAGCTTGCTCTCACTGATCTAGCACCTTGAACATCAATGTCAAGAATGCATCTCTGAGAATATAAAGCCTTGTAAGTATAACAGAGGAAACACAGAACAGACTCCCCATTGAAAATCAGATATCAAAATTATTAGCATGAATGTAATTGCAAAAAAAGTAACCAAATTTAGTACCTTCCCAGAATCTGTAACAACTTCAACTGCCTCAATGCTTGTCCCATAAAGATTTCCATGAACTGAAGCAAACTCCAAAAATTTCCCATCTCTTATATCCTTCTCCATACTGATTCGATCTGTGAAGTGGTAGTGAACTCCATCTAATTCTTTCTCTCTTGGTGCTCGAGTAGTGTGGCTCACTGAAAATCCATATGTTGATGGAAATTCCTTCATAAGTTTGCTTATCAAAGTGCCTTTGCCAACGCCAGAAGGACCACTGATAACAATTGGTTTTGGTGCATTGCCAACGACACCCTTACTCCATGCAACTACCTCACTGCCAAGTAGCTTCTTTTGCTCCTTAACAAAAGGGGTATCAACCTAACAAACACAAGGTCAAAATACAAAATGAACAATACAACATCTAAATTCTTTTAATCAATGTTTAGTAATGATGTCAATTTGTTTTTGATGGACCAGAACTCGTTCAATCAATTAAATAGCACAAGAACAAAGAAAACTATTTGCCATCAGATATGGCTAGGCAAGATATAGAAAATGAAATGAAGATATTGTCCATGGCAAAAGAGGAAACATAAGATTAGAAATAAATAATAAAAAAAAAAAGAGTTCAAACCTCAAGAAACCAGATGCTATCGTCCAACATGGAATTCCTCTTAACAATCAATATCCTATCATTGTTGAGAGGAACAGCTGAGTGGCCTCCCACATGGACTGGCTTCAGACCAAGAACAGCCGGGATTATCCTGCCCAAGTCAGTAAATGAATACAAATATGTCTAATTGTGCATCAAGAAAGAAAGTGAATACACACCATGATCTTGTTAAGTGATCAAAAATTTTAACATTTACAGACGACTTTCCTCTATACTCAGATCCTTCAACTACATACTGAGCATGAAAATACACACTATCAGATATTGATAAATCATGTTTGAAAATAATTAATATACTACAAGATGATGGCTAACCATCTTATCACCAAAGTTGGTAGAGGTCCTATAGCCAGCTGACTCAGAGTCATAAGCAACAGACAATTTCTCAACCGAACTGTTCAGGATAGACTCAGGAACCTCTTCCCCCTGATGATGATGGATTTCCAAACAAACAACATTTAGAAACAATTAGAATAGCCAACCACGCAGATAGCAAAACAATCATGACAGGGAGATCGTTTATGGGAGGCGAACTAACCATTGATACAAAGTACTAGTTCTCCCACAGATCTTCTTCGCCTGAATGAAGTTAGATGGTAGCAAAGTCAATTGAAAGACTAATATGTCCAACAAAAAGGTAAATACTTCGACTTTCAAAAGTAAAAGTCAGAAACTAGTTCTTGAACAAATAAACCACTTGAACAGACAAATTGAATATCGACCAAAAATAATAAACAGATAAAAATCCAATCTTCTACAAGCTGAACGCCACTAGAACTATTTATATCCTCATAATCGATATCGCAGAGAACAAAACCTAGGATCATAGGAAAGAGCAATGGGTAAAATCCAATCTTCTCCTCGACAAGGAATCAAATTTTCCTCATTTAAGCCAAATCAAAGTTACCAAGAAGGCACGGTTCAAAAATCCTATCAGGATTTCCCTTCGTCTTTCAATGTCTAATGTCAATGCAAACCGTGCAAAAATAAATCCAAAATGAAGCGAGAACAAACAAAATGGAAACAGAGAAGAACAAACAAGGAAGACGAGTGAAAAATAAAGCAGAAACAAAAAAAAAAAGGATCTGAGATCTTAAACCTATCTTCACCTGTGCACGAAGAAAAAACCTCAAAAGCGGAAGGAGAAAAGCTTCTCCGGGGACGAAGAACCGGAGGAAGAAAAGGCGGCTCCCCACGGCAAATCTTCCTCTATTACGGCACCGTTCAATTCCCCTCCCAGCAATCTCCTTCCTTATATAGACAGGATCCGCAGCTTCGTTGAACTTGAAGAACGGAATCGCTCTTTCTCACAAAAAAAAAAAAATAAAAAAAATTAAAAAATTAAAAAGGGAATTAAAAAGAGAAAAGGAAAAAGGAAAAGAGCGTGAAACATCAAAAGCGAGCCCCTTTATTTGCATGGGCCACACGGGAAACAAAGGACCGAGAACGGACGATCAGGATGATAGGAACCATGGAGCGACTTGATCGGAACTGTTAGTTCGTAATCATTCGGATGAGAAAATATACGCGTATCAACAATGGTGATGGACGGCAGAGATCAATTTTGGTGAGAAAAATACGGAAATTTATGCAAGTGGAATAAGATTCTCCATCGCTGTTCCCGGTGGATTGCAATAGACACGCAATAATGTGCATAGCGGTAGCAAGTTGAGGTATTGACTATTTATTAGGAAATTATCTTATATATATATAATTTAATTTAGGGTAAAAAAAACACTATTTTATTTTAAAAATAAATAAAATTAAATATTATCTTAGCATCTTACTATTTTATTTTACCTGCAATTTATGTGGTAAAAAAGTGATAAAAAAGTGCTTCTTCTCTCGCAAGAGCACATCTGTCAACCCATCCATAAGTTAATACGGATGCGTCAAATTTCGAGCTTAAGATTTTATATGGTAATCTCCCATGCCTTATCCACTACATCACCCCGAGGGGATAATTTTATATGTAATTTAGAATATCATAGATATAATTTTATTTAGAAATTTAAGAAAATTACGTTATTTAATTACTTAAATTTAGAATATAAATCATACTATTTAATTACTTAATAGTGAATATTTATTTTTTAAAATTTATATATATTAATGTATTATATTACATAAATAACGTATTCATAAATTAGATTACAACGTCTGCCTGCTCTCTAGTTTTTATTAAAATTATTACCGTATTAAATATTTTTAATCAAGTAGAATAATTTTAATAATAAAGCAACTATAACTAATAATAATTTTGTTTAAAGATAAAATAAAATAAATCAAATAAACATTCCACTATCTATTTATGTTGAAAATACTTTTAATTTTACTATTATTATAACAGCCACAACTAACTACTGTAACTGTATGTAACTGTTCCCTCGTAACAGTATGATGATTAAGACATGAAAGGTTGTCATATGAGGTATTGAAGCCAAATCTCAACATATCCGAGCATACTTCTCCCATGTCTTGACCATATGACTAATGGATAGTAGTCATTTATGATTTATCTCTTTTGTATTGACTTATAGATGGATTAATGCAGGTACTGGAGATCAACAAATCACTTTTTATCACATATAACGTATGTAACTATTATAACACTAAAATTTTCTTTTGATTGGTTTTCTTTTTAAAATTTAGGAAAGAAGCACATGTAATTAAGAATTTAGCTATACTTTTTATCTATTTTAGCCAATTGTTCACTAATCAGTCCTAAATACCTAAATCAAATTCCATCATCAATTCAATATTTTTTTATATATATACAATTTCTATAATCGATGGATTAGTTCAGATATTATATTTTCTTGGCTCCTTTATTACTTCTAATGTTATTGTAACCCTACGATTAATTGCTACATGTAATAATTAATTTAATATTATTGTGTAGTAGCCACTGAAGTAACTATTATAACTACTTTAAAGTTTTGTTAACCAATTTAAAGTGATCGTGATGAATTTAAATAATTTTATTCCTAAATTGTATTTAGATATAATAGTATTTTAGATTTATGAATTAAAATTTTAAAGTTTACGATTAGTGTTTAGGTTCAATTATAACGTTGTAGATACAATAGCACGAGAAAAAAAAAATCAAGATGTCTTTAGTACAAAACATCTAAAGTAACACGTCATATATATATATTTTTATAAAAAGGTATCGATTTGACGATTCTTTGAATGTGGAGCACTCTTTTAATTTTGACCCTTTAATTTAATCATATATTTTATTTAATTTAAAAAATAGGCTATCTATTGACTAGTCCACGAACCCGGCCCATCCAACAATTAACAAAGTCACGAGAAAATTAATTTTCTTTTCTCTCTTTTCTAAAGAAAAGAAAGAAAACACTAGAAAATTTGATAAAAGTTTAAAAAGAACATTTTCTTTTCTTAATAGATTAACTATCTATCTATTAAAAAAAAAATTATTTCTCACTGAATTAATTAACTAAGGTAAAGGCTTGATTTTTAGATTTGTAAAACATTACTGCACCATTACTCCGAAAGAGTGTGGGGACCCAGCTAAATTTAAAAATTAATAGAGTTTGGCTTGTTCGTAATTTCCTTGTTGCTTCGTCCGTGGTTGTCGATTTGGCCTTCAAGTGCTCCTACTTGCTCACTTCGTTGCCAGTAGTCATGCCTAATTGCAATCTTATCTTGCCACCCAAGCTTCCATAAACATCATTAGCATCTTAAATCCATCTTTAATATAATATAATATAATATAATATACTATTTTCAAAATGCAAAATAATGTTCATACCAATTCCATCTTCTTCTCGCTTATTATTAAATAAGCCTGTTCACTCCGAAAGATAGACAAAGAAAAGTATATACGAGAGCCAAACAAGTTCTCTTGTTTACTTAATATAATAGTGATCCGTGGAGGATTCTAAATTTGCTTGTTAATCTATTTTAAAAGAGATTTTCATCCTTTGTCTCCATTAGCCGATGATGCGTGACCGATGCAAGAGAATTCAATTCCTCGGATCAAGGTAAATTCGAATTGGCTCAGGCTTAAATTTAATTTGATATTTAGGTAATATGCGGAAGAAGTCTAGCAATTAAGGTTGATTAGATATTTCATAATATAGGAGAGAAATTAAGTAAATTATGAAGAACCAGTTATTTACGGGAAAAATCTTAACGGGAAGCTAAACAAAGTAAAGTCCTATATCGATGGTTAGGTAGGGGTAAAGTTCTAACTCGAGGATTAGGTCGAAAGTCCAAGTGAATTAAAGAGGATCGCATGTTGGCAAAAGAAAGTTCTAACTATAGTTAAGTAAGGAAAAGTCCTAATTGAGGTTAGGCAGGGAGGAAGTCTACCGAGTGACTAGTCCTATTTGAGGTTAGACAAAAGAAAGTCCATGTGAGTTAAGAAGGACCACATATTGGCAAAGAAAAGCCCTAACTACTGTTAGACAAAGGAAATCCCTAACTGAGGTTAAGCAATGTGGAAGTCTACTAAGTAACTACTCCTAACTGAGGTTAGACAAGAGGAAAATCCAATTGGATCATGGAGAACTAACTACACTTGGTGATTGGAAGTCCAATAGAAAGTTGTTAAAGAGA
>JBAMIB010000047.1:2945793-2958403 GCA_037177415.1 Kaempferia rotunda | reverse complement strand
TGGGAATGGAGGAGGTTGTAGATTGGGACGAACTCGAGAATTTTCTCCACTTGAATTTTCGTCAATATTTGAAGAATGCAGCAAATCTCCAAAATAATGACCGGTATTTCTATCCATTCTCTCTAAATTTTGGAAACTTGGTGATTTTTTGTTGATGGAAGATGAATAAAACAAAGAATGTATATATAGGAGAAAAATAAACGTTAACTAACGTTCGAATAATTAACGTTTGAGTTCAACGGTCATATATTTTTTTTGAACGTTGATTAATATTCATTTCTTATTTTTTTAATTAAAAAAATTTAAAAAAAAAATAAAACAAAGTCAAAAGAAGCTGCTGCTGCAGCAGGCGGTGGGACCGCTTGCTGCTGCAGCGGCTATTGCAGGTGATTTCAAATCCGACGTGACCTTAAATCACCGGGTATAGATTTGTGCCCGGTGATTTCAAATACCTGCTCAAATATACCTTCCAATGAGGGATATTTAAGAAGGGGATATTTAGAGAAATATCGCCCTCCAAATATCCCCATTGAAGATGCTCTTATAGACTGTCTATTTAATCCGCAATTCAAATTGAAAAGTTCCAATCTAATTTTTTTTTTGTCCGCTCAATCCGATGAACTTTTGACGGGCTGACGGCCACTAATGTTCTCCTTTCACACATTCTATCTAATATTAATATTAATATTAATATTAATAAATAAATAAATAATAAATAAAATAACTTAAAAATGATGACTTTAATTGACGACTTCTGAATACGTAATTACCTAAAAGTTATCTTATTTTTAAAATTAATTAAATGAAAAATGAAAATCTCGCGAGGGTGCTCTGGAGTAAGCCTTCGCTGTTGTCGTCGCAATCATGGACGACGACGCCGATGGACCGCCGCTCGCCATCCGCATCAGAGAAGAAGCGATTCAACCAATTTCTTCCGAGACTACCTCGGTGGAATCTCCGGTCGGAGTTACCGTCATCACTGGCTACCTTGGCGCTGGAAAATCTACGGTCCGTTTTTTTCCCTAATCGGAGAAAATCGATGGTTCCAGCTGTTTTCCTTCTTATTTTTGTAGGAAAATTTGGTTTATGCACTTCATTTCTTCCATGTATCTATCATGATCTTTTGATTTATGCAAGTTCGCTTTACCGTAACCTGAGAGATCTAGAAAATAAAAACACAATTAGTTATACATTTTAGTTTTTAATTATTCATCCTTTTGGTATTTTACTGGATGAAGATTTTCTTTGGGTATTTTAACATCATTTGATTGATTTAAGAGTGAATTATCTCTATGTTTTAAGAATTTCAATTTGGAAAACTGACAGAATGATCTTCATCATATGATTGAACCGTCATGTTTGGTTGTTCCTTGACATGATTAATGAGCGTATCCTTTCATTGGATGTTTTAATCTATACTATCATTTTATCATAGTTATTTCTTGTGTTGCAATTTCAGTTGGTTAATTATGTCTTGAATGCCCAACATGGAAAGAAGATTGCTGTGATCTTGAATGAATTTGGGGAAGAAATTGGAGTTGAGAGGGCAATGATCAATGAGGGCGATGGTGGTGCACTTGTAGAAGAGTGGGTGGAGCTAGCAAATGGGTGTGTTTGTTGCACGGTCAAGCACAGCCTTGTACAAGCCCTGGAACAGCTTGTTCAGAGGAAAGAGAGGTTATGTTTCAAATATGGTTCTTCATTCGGGTCATCTCTTTAATAAATCCTGCATATGATAAAGTTTTGTGATACTCTGCTTGTTTGTCAGATTAAACATGAAGGAAATGAGGAAATAATGATTTCTTTATCATTTTTTCTTTTCGTATTGATAATATTAATTTATCTACAATCACTTCAGCTGCTGCAAATTTCATTTCTATCTTGTCACAGACTTGACCATATATTGCTTGAGACAACTGGATTGGCTGATCCTGCTCCCCTAGCATCTATCCTTTGGTTGGATGATCAGCTAGAATCGGCAGTTACTCTTGATTCTATAATCACTGTGAGTTAATTATATCATAGAACCACTGCTTTTCTATTTGGAAAATAACATGAGCAATTACTTGGGACAACTTGGAAGAAGGAAATCCATTTAACTTTGTCGAGTAGAGCTTCTTTATGTGGATGAGACAAAGTTCAAACTCTAAAAGAAGTAAAAAAAAATGGCAGGCAATATATAATAAATTGAACTAATACTCTAATACTCCTCAAGTTGGAGCATCAATATTAATCATTCCTAGCTCATTATATAGTTTAGTAATGGGAAGATATGAATAATTCTTAGGAAAAAGAAGGGGGAGATTAGGCTTATCTGGCTATTTTGCATGGGATGCTCATCAAGACTTGAATTCTCATCCCAATGTAGAGTTTCGGTTCCAGACTAGAATGAGACATGCCAGCTAACACAGATGCCAATGCCAAGTATGAATCCTAGGTGGAGAAGAAATTCCAACTCAAAGGAGGAGAATTAGGTGAAAGAGAATCATGCACCTCTTGGAAGTGCCCTGGGACAATTGGAAGCCTCACCATGCCTCATGTTGTCATGGTGCTTTAGCCTTGTGGTAATTAGGCAATGGAGAAAGAGGAGGCAGACCATTGTTGCATGTCGTACAAAAGCGTTGGGGAAGCCACTTGGAGAAGTGGATGTGGAGCTTCTCACGATGAAGGATCAATGATTTGAGCTTGTCATTAAGAACGATGAGCTCTCGATTCAAAGCTTCTCAGGATGACAACTTGGAGCTTCTTGCGGAAGTCACTTGAGATGTGGTTTAGAGCTTCCTGAGATGGAAGTAGTTACCGGGGACTTGACTCTTTTCGAGTGTCAGTTGTTGGGAAGAACAGGATGTTTTGCCTGTGCTGACCAGCAGAGAGTAAGAATGCAAGATTTAAAATGATGGTGTTCATAATACCTACCGCAATGAAAATTAGAGTTAGGATGTCTGGGGTTATTTGGGTTCAGTTCTGATCTTGGGTATTTTTTACTGTTTTAGGTTCCAAGTTTGGAATTTTATTTGTGACTTGGCTTGAAAATTCACTTTGCATCTAGAAAGAAGGGTTGTTCTAGATATCCAATTGATCTGACCTGACAGAAAAGACGAAGTAAATTGACTCAAAATCTGACTTTAGTGGATTTGTATTGACTTGAGCTTGATCCTTTATTTTTCAGACCCACGTTGGATCATGGTTCTGTGGAGGAAGTATGACCTGAATAATTGTACTTAGTTTACATTTCTTTCTTCAAGACATGGCTCCATCCAACCTATAAGCTCCTCTACCTCTTGCTTCAAAATTCAAAGGCTGCTAGCCTTTGAAGCCTCTTAAAGCTTAATTTTGTTTCCTACTTATCAATCTCTTTACAACATTTCTTTTGTTTCCCTACTAGGTTGTGGATGCAAAAAATCTACAACAGCAGCTTGAGGAGCATCGCAGATCTTCTTCATTTCCTGAAGCATTCCTTCAGATAGCTTTTGCTGTAATCCTCATCATACTTATTTGCAATTATGATTCTTCTTTTCATTTTTCTTTGGACTGTTAAATCACCTGTTCTACTTTATTATTCATGCCACTGTTGAATCATTATTCAAAGAGTAATTTACTTTTTTTTTAAAAAAATCCCCTCATGTTTTAATTTCCTATTAATTATAGGATGTTGTGATTTTGAACAAAATTGACTTGGTTTCACAAGAATATGGCACTTCAACTTTGCTTGAAGAATTGGAAAAGGAAATCTATAATATCAATTCGTTTACTGATATTATACGTACAGTTCGTTGCCAAGTTGATCTGTGTAAAATTTTGGATCGTCACGCCTATGGTGCTAAGGTATGAAAATTTATGCTATGCATCTCTATTGTGCATTATAACATATAGGCCTGAGTTTGATTAAGTTCACATATTCCTATCAGCATACAGCTCATTTGGAGAAGCTTTTAGAAGAGAGTAAATCTACAGTTAGCAAAAATCGTCATGATTACACTCTGTGCACATTGTGTATTTATGAGGAGCAACCAGTTGACTTAAATATGGTAGGTCTTTCTAGCAGCAAATTTCTTATTGATTTAGTAACTTCTTTTGCAAATTAATCTTGCATTATTTAACAAACATATATTTTTTTCAAAAGATATTTACATGATTAATTGTTATTATATAATTTTCTGATTTCACAGTATTCTGCTGCTCTTATTCTATTAAAATCTCTTGCAATGGATCTGTCATGGTTGCTTTTTACTATTTGGATGTAGCAGTATCTGAGACTGCTGCTACAGATACTATGCCTCTTAGCAACCTGAAAATTATCTTAAAAAATTACCGAGTGAATCTCAATTTAATTAATTGATTAAGGGGCAGAATGTGTTGACATTAATTCATAAGGTTGTTTTGATTCTTTAATGTCAAATGTTCAATCAGTAACAATTTCATTATTTTCATTCAAGTTTGTGGAGCATTATTCTTTTCTATTATATTTATGGACACAACCATCCATTTTTCAGTAACATCTAAAAGGAATACAATCATGCATTTTTTCACAATTATTCATGCTTAAGAAATGTTCAGTCTGCCTGCTGCTGGTATACACATCTTTGGCTCTGGAGCTAGGTGGAGGCGTTGGTGGGTTGGGGCCTCATTTATTATGACTGTTCCATTGCCCATAATACCGTAAATAATATAGTTTTCTTTGACCTACTGTTACTTTCTTGAATTGAGAGTTTATCAAGTTCTAGAGGTGGATATGTACTTTTAAATATTTGTTTACTTCAATATAAAACCATTTAGAAAGGGCCAGTTCTTAAGTTAATGTTGGTTAAGGACTTGGATAAGATGAACTGCTGGAGAAATCTTTATTTAACTGAATTAAACTAGATGATCTTCTTTCCTTAACAAGGAATGTATGGGAATGCTTTATTTTTTTTTCCACCTCATCTTATGCTACTGCAAGAACTGTTACTTTATGCCAAAAACAGAAACACCAAGGAAAAAAACTATAGCCTAATTTGTGGATAGCACTTCTAGTTTTCTAGTTGACATAAGTTTCTTTTAGGTTCGCTCATGGATTGAGGATCTTCTGTGGGAGAAGAAGTCTAATATGGATGTCTATCGCTGCAAAGGGGTTTTGAACATCCTCAACTCCAATCAACTGCATACTCTCCAGGTTTGTGATACTTATGAATGCATTCATGCCATTTTTTTTACTACTGATAATTAGCATATATGTAGAATATTGGGGATAGAAAAATAATGTGTTTATGAGATAATCATATTACATGAGTATATCTAGACTCATCATAAAATCTTAAACCAGAAGCAAGCTTTTAAATCTCATTACATTCTAGAGTTTTGCACTCTAGCGAGAATGAGTTGGTGCCAATGATGCCAAGGTATATCAATGTGGTGCAAGGTTGTCATCTATTGAAGTGGCAGAGCAGAGGACGAAAGGAATAAGAACTCAAGAAGTAGCACTGTGGAGGGAAGAAGAAAAGTGGTAGAACAAAGGAGGAAGCAGCAGCAGCTACAAGTATCTACTAATCTCACTTTTGCCTATGTTGCTTGTGTAGGAATCAATCATATGCTCCATCTACTGGCTGAACATCGCGTGTGGCCCTAGTTTTCAATCTCATCTCGAAGAGCTAGATGAGGAGTTTATCTTCAAGAGCAACATTGTATGCTAGCTATTTCTTCGCAGTTGGACTGAAGAAGAATACAGTTTGTTGCCCTATTGTTGCTTCTCATCACACAGGGAATGGGAGCTCTCGAGTTGTCCTTGTGAGCCTTGGTTAGAATGACAAAAAATTGATTGGGTGACAATTCTTGACAAATGGTTTCAGTGCTGGGTCTATTCCAATGTCAGTTGGCCATTGGAAATAAATGTTTGGTGTGTGCCATCCAAAATGACACATTTAAACCTTGTCTAGAAGTACAAATGTGGTATTAAGTCAAGTATTCCTATTAATCTAATACTTCTAACACTCCATTTAACCTCAACTTCAACCTGGAGCATAGATATTATCTATGCCTAGCTTGATACTAAATTTGAAATACTCTCATAAAGAAAACATATATTAGACATGACAATAATGAAAATAAAACATGATGCTCTATGCAGATGAAACAAAGCTTGAGTTAGCAATGCATGCCACAGACAATCCCTTTGACCTTAAATCAATAAAGCTCTATAAGTTGTTGATGAAGCCCTTTGACCTTAGATCATCTAATAGCCAACAATGCCTTTGACTTTAAATTAGTACATGAATAGAGAGATAAAGAGAGGAAAAAGAGAAAAGGATGAAGAGATATTTCTGATCTCTTGAGTGGAATTCTCCTTGCTTGAAGTAGTGATTTACATCATGTAATGACTGAAGGGAAAAAAAATCACTTGAGAGTCTTAGTGGAAAGATATATAGATAACAGAATTTGACCTTTTGTTATATTTAGCAAAATGAGAACATAATATTTTCTTTGTTCAGGTCCTCACTAAAATCAAAAGTACAACCTGATCCTTTGCTAGAACATAGCAACACGAAATAAGATTTGTGTGTGTGTGTATGTGTGTATATATATACTTTTAGATCTTCACTGACTTTTTGGTAAATGCAAATATATCATTTAATGAAATGTAATAAGATATGTTAGAAGATGGAAGTATAAGACAAGGTTGAAAGATAAATGCTCGTAGATTCCTCATTCTGAATTCCTAAGGGGAGAAGATGGTTTACAAAGGAAAGCTCTTGCATAAGGAACAATGCTTGCTGCTTCTGTAAAGGAAAGAGAGGAGCAGTTGATAACATAGGATGCTAACTGTTGGTTCTGCTCATTGTGGATCTGAGTTTCGAAAAAGATTTACTTTTCTCAATGTCACGCATCTACAACAAGGAAAGAGAGCAGCAGCTTATAGGAAGATGTTCAGAGCCATTAAAGCCATAAGAGAGCACAAGGTTGGTGATGCAGAGGAATTCCCTTGCGAGGTGGCCCAGTAGGCAGTTCAATCTGTGCCTACCTTGATGTAGTAGGGGCTTCAATGCATATTGCTCTGGATGGTGATGTTGATTAATGCCGACTTGGCGGCAGCTGGAGGAAATAAGCATAAATGCAGCTTCAATAGAGGCAACTAGTTGCCCTTCGGAGGTGCTAGACAAGATTCACCATCACTGTTGATTATCCAAGCCAAATTGTTCTGTGCTCTGATAGTATGAAACAAGAATTGGATCTTAAAAATTGATGATATATAGATTTCATTACTCCAAATGGAGTAATTACAAGTTATTGTTCTGAAATAAGAAATAGAAAGAACCTCTAAACTAGGGGAAATTCCATAATTATGTGACAACACAATAGGTTTTTTTTTTAAATAATAACAAATCATAATCTTTTTAGTCTATTTATTATCTGGATCTCCTGCTGACTTTTCAACAAGTGTAAAGCATGCATTGTGGAGGCAATTTTGTATGTTAAAGATATTAAATTAAGAGAACTGAAACTAAGTATAGGAATTTAGTTCCTATGTTAATAACAGAATCTGGTAGTAGTTAAGGTGAATGAAATTTCTATATGAGTTTTAGAGATCTTGGTTTTATTCTTCAATAAGGAAATATTGATAAAAGATATCAATAGTTGCTGGATAATGGGTTTTGAGATGGAGAGATGCTTTTGGAGTTTTGCTTGATTGTCATTTGCCTCAGGTTATAAAGAAAATGCTATAAGATTGGTACAAACCCTTCACACTATGGATGAGAATGTTATGCAGTTAGAAAATAACACTTTAAAAAAAAATGTAGCAGTGATATGTGAATGTTAAGAGGAACTTATGGATTACTAAATGAATAAAGAAATGCTGTCCTAAGAAAAAAAATAGATTATAATGGTATGAATATATTAAAAAACAATCAATATATTTTATAGTTAGGCGAGTTAAATCAATGTAAGTGATATAGGAAGATTAAAGAAATTTAACAAAAAATTATCTCATTGATCGTAATATTATTGGTGATGTACCTTTTTATAGAGTTCAACAAAGGTATAAGATTGCCCTCGGGGCAATGGTGCAGTGGTTAGGCCCTCCAAGTGGTTAACCAGGCATCTAAGGGTCAAATCCTAACTGTGGCGCACAGGCTGACACTTGGATGGACCTTTGTGAACGCTTTCTAATTTACCCTGAGGCTGATGGGAAACTTGTGTAGGATCGAGCCAATCACCTCCAGGATTAGTCGGTTCAAAGAACTGGATACATGGATTACCCAAAAATAACAAAAAAAAAAAACAAAGGTATAGGATCACTCTAAATAGTTGGGGCTGACACACTTAATGATGATGAACTTCACTGACATTTATGTTATTATTCTTCTTTGCTAGATTCTTGTAACTACTTTGTCTCCGTTAAACTTCACTATTGCCACTAGCTCTTTTATGCCTTACTGTCATTGAAATCTGTTACTAGTGAAGCTAAGTAAACACGGTTTACTTTATCATACGTAGTGAAAGTGCACATCCAGTTCAATAAATGCATGTGTTATGCCTCATGAGTTTGTATAGAGATGCATTTAAATTCAGATAATCGTTGTCTAATAATTTTGAACTTCTGGATTGCTCGATCATAATGATTAATAGGCTTAATTTCTCATCATCCTGTACTTCTTTGCAGGCAGTAAGAGAGGTATATGAGATTGTACCAGCTCGCAGATGGAGCCAAGGGGAAACGCAAATGAGCAAGATAGTTTTCATAGGAAATGCTCATAACTGACTGAATCTTCTTAATTTGCTCGTTATTGTGGTATTTTTATTCAGAGTCAACTGTTATACTTTTTCAGGTCATAATCTGGATGTTAGTATTCTCAGTGATTCTTTCAGACATTGCACAGCACTAAGTTGACGCTGATTTAGGGATTGCTTGATAACTGAGGTAATCATCAATAGTTCAGTTGTGTTGCCCTTTAAAATTGACTGAATTTTTTTAATATTGGAAGAATCTTTTTTGAGTTAACTCATTTCTGACTATAAGTCCATTATAGCATATTATGTGATTGATTACCTAGTAAATGGGTTTCAATCGTCCTAAAATTAATGTTTTCCTCTAAAATTGTAGGTGGGCATTAAAGTTTTGGATAAAGCTTGAAGTGCACTAGTTTAGTTACTTTATATAATCAACAAAAAACAACCTTCTTTTTAATATCTATTTTTTACTCTATGTATTGTAAGTACAAGCTATGATAAAACCTGTTTTTTGTAGTTTTAAATCTGCCGCTGTATGGGCGGTATTGCAAAGGCATATTATTCCAACTATATATTAATATTAGTAAAAGACAACATCAATGATATGTTATATTTTCTTCTCTATTGCCTGCTAAAAGATAACACTAAGTGGCAAACAATCTAACACGAGCAAATACATTCCAGCTAAATTGTTATATAATCTTTACCATCATGCCTAACATACATGCACGGTAAAATAGAATAAATTTTAGGTAAAGCTAATATGGTAAGATATTATTTAATTGTCTTTAATGGAATTTCGTTTAAATTTTAATCCAATTGAAATTGTAATCTCATAATGTTAAAATTCTCAATTATTTGTTTAGACTAGTGTTCAAGGAAAATGAAGATGTCACATTGATAGCTTTAAAGTCTTGTCTTTCGTTTGGAAACAACTATAGAGTATTGTCTTTAAGCTTTAAGGCAAAACTAGATATAAGTATCGAAACAGCTATAAAATGTTGTATTTCATTTGAAATATGAATATATCTTGAACAAGATTAATTTTTTATTTGGGAAGTCTAGGATTTCTCACAGGAAGTCAGCTCTGGTTGGCAAATATTATAGGTTGCTAGAAGATTGTGATAGAGGGTATGCAACAATAGAAAACCATAACAAATTTCTTGGAAGTTTCCTTTGCCCATGTATATGAGTAATCAACATAAATATTACAAGTACATCCATGATACTATTTATATACACATTTAAATCAAGAAAACTCTCCCTCAAGGTGACTAAAAAATATTGAAAACCAATTTGTAGGCGTAAAATATAAGTTTCTTAGGAGTCTCTTCTACCTATGTATATTGTTAACCAACAAAAATATTACAAGTAAGTTCATGATACTATTGATATTCACATTTAAATCTATAACTCTCCTCGTGCTGGGTTAAAAAATATAATAAAATCGGACTTGTTCCTGATAGACTTATTTTAGGGTCCTTAGGGGTGATCGTTTGAACTAACAAATGATTTGATGGTCTCATTAGATTCTTGTAAAGTGACAACCAACTTTTATGAGTTTTGTTTTGTTATGAAACTCTTTTTTTTTCACAATTCAAACTTCCAATTTAACCTAGCTACACTTTAATTAATTAACAAATATTGTCTACAAACAACATATACCAAGAGGTTTATTTGGAACATGATTTATTAGTTTATCTAGTATTACTGTTATAAGATAGGGACTTAAAGGTCATTTTAAGATAAATGTACAATTATATAAAAATCATTTGTCGCATTCATAGCTTTCACCTTGTAACAACAATATGGTACATATATTTTATCACATCAATATAATTAATAATTTTTTATTTTTTTTATTTTTTCTTATATTATCACCTATTGAAGGTACACAAATTTTCTCTGATATTAGTATTTATTTTATTTTTTAGTAACCTCACATGCTTTGCTTGTGTCAGTTTAGGAACTGAACAAAGCTATTTTTTTTCATGAACTTAAATTAACTAGCCTTTTCTCATGGAGACTCTTAATTCAGTTTTTTTAATTGTTAGATATATTGGCCATTTTATAAAAATTTCATTCCTTTGTTGCATAGAATGTCGATTTTTTCAATGTCACTGTGCATATGGAAGTTTTTTATATGTGTTTCGATCTCAATAGCAGTTCTTTTCGTATCCATTACATCGCTTTTCTGTTTCCTTTCACTGCAGCCTCTAGAGCCTTTTTCTTATTCCTCCTTTCACTGAGTGTTTATTACCAAACTATACAAAGGCAATGTCTAATAATTAATTAGTCCCAATTGTTCGAAGTCAACTATATGATTTATTCCATGATTGAGAATAGATAGCTTGAGTCCCCAAGCACTCACATTTAGGTGAAGGTGAGTTTCAAATCCAAGATCAACTTGTAAGTTTTTCATGTGATGGGCGTTCCTTTACCTAATGGTGATGGGCGTACATTTATTCAGCACCTCTTTCACCTGAAGGTGATGGGCGTTCCTTTTTTTGCTTCAATTTTTCATGTGAGTTGGCGTCCTTTGACTTGCTCGAAATTGATTTGATCAGCTTGCTCAGTTCTCATGGACCCACCATCGTTGAAGTGTTGACCTAGTTTGATACTAGCTTGTATTATTTTGTTTCAAGAAAATGCTTGATTTTCAGGCTTGAAGGTACCTCAAGTTGCAGAGATGCCTACCTTAGAGACTAGGAATTTTATTCATGCTGATGTGCATATTCTAGTTGCACTTGAGCCTACCTTGAATCTAAAAGATTATTAATTCAAAATGACTCACTAAAGATGTTTCTGTCAATTTACCCTGTGATTGACTGTGTTTGTTCTGTGATTATGTACCAGCATTTGGGTGTTTATACTAAAACTTTATCATGCTTTATGGGTGTATCGAATTTTCTTATTTCTTTTATGTTGATCTTGTATTTACATGCTTTATGTTCAGCAAAAATAGACTGTCCGATATTTTACATGAGGTTTTGAGTTGTAATTATTTGGTGGTGGTGTTCATGCAATACAAAGCTAAATAGCACAAAGCTCCAACTGCAATCTTTAAACTTGACGGCGCATCAAATCTACTTAAAAGTGTGCTCCAAAGGGAGACCATATCGTTGATTTGTTTAATAGTGTTATTTGGATCTTATAGTTTTGATCAAAATTATTATATAAATAAATAAATTTTAATCAAAATTACTATACAGCCGTAGCAATTGTAGTTAAAACTATTGAATGTATTTAATAATTTTGGTTCATAATTATTTTTAATTATTTGGTTATTTGAAAAGTATGGTGACACTCTAATAATCTTCTATAGCGAATTCATAAATTTAAATTTAAATTTGTATTAGAAAATAATTATGTATTACTTTTGGCTAAATTTGTTAAAAGATTTGAATAGTTTGATCACTTTGAATGCATAGGTCAAAAATATATTAAAGTGCATATATAATTAATATTTAAAAATTGGATATAAAATAAACATATAATATTTTTGGCTGAAAATGCTAGATAATTAAGCATTTAAAATTTGAGTAGAAAGTGATCATATGTTAGTTTTGTTAAAAAATAGTATGTAATTATTTTTGACCAAAATTATTACATTTTCATTTACTTTTTCTTTCTTTCATAAACAATTTAATTTATTCTTATTTTAATCTCCATTACTTTTATAAAAAATTATTTATATATTTATTTAATATTTTTTAATTTATAACTCATATACTATTTTTAAAATTTATATGTCTTTATTTCTTTAATATTTTTAAATAAATGAATCATTTGATTATATATATATATATATATATATATATTTTATCCTGCACACTCTTATGTGCGTGAACATAGGCAACATTCGACGTGGAGAGCCAACGCGGCGCTAATTAAAAATTTTTATTCG
>JBAMIB010000047.1:2842944-2853986 GCA_037177415.1 Kaempferia rotunda | reverse complement strand
ATTATACAAGATTAATTTTAAATAAATCGAATAAATCAAATGCTCACCTCTCCTAGGGTCGGCTTAAAAACACAGGCAACCCAACTTAAATTTGTAGTAAATTTAATATTAAGCTGCTGCCACGCGTCGGCCGTGACCACGACGGCGCCGCCGGCGACGAGTTTCATTGTACTTCCGATAAATTCTAAAAATTTCATTTTTAGGGTTTGTTTCCTCGTTGGGATCAGGCAGAGCAAGTGGCGGCTTTTAGGACTCCTCTTCGATCTGATTGGCTGGTTGACGATTCCAAGGATTCGACGCAATTCGATTGGAGTAGGCAGACAGCGCCGTTTTCCGCAGTTTATGTCAGAGCAAATTGGTCCCTTTTTTTTTATTTGATTTCACGGTGGATTTTGTGTTGCTCGTATATTTAGTTGGCCGATTTTGTCAGTAATTTGCGATGGTTTTCAGTGACTCAGTTTGCTGGTTTTTACTGCGCGAGCTAGGGATTTGTGAATTTCGATCGATGCTGGCGATTTATGCTGTAGATCAGTAGATGTGTTGCCGCTTTTAATTGAAGTTTTTGAATCCTTAATCTTTTGCAATCTGATTCACCGTGATTGTTGCTCCTCCTCCTTCCTCCATATAAACTATTTGGTTTTGCGTTTTATTTAAATCATCTTTTCCCTTCTCTTTCATGTGCTCGCACAGTCATAAATGGCTTAATTTGTGAGAACAGTTTGTTTGCAAGGTTAGACGAATAATGGAATCGCATCCTGATGTTCCAAGTACACCAGGTTCGAGCATGGAACAGGAGCTGTGGGCCGAAACCAATGTTCGATCAGGTTATTGCCTTTTTCTTTTTCTTCGTCAAGCTCAATTATGATTGCTCTGCTATTACGCCAAAGAAATTCCTTGCTAATTAGCTTGAAGAAAGCAAGGCAGATACCAAAAAGAATATATAATTAATTGCCTTTCGTTTTATTTCCTTATAGAACTGTGGAAAGGCTCTAGCTGGTGGAAAAGAACATGATTACATGAACTTGTATATATTATTTGACGTGCAAAATCGTATATTTTAATCATAAACACTATGACATGTTGAATTTTATATCTTGTCATCATTGTGCTTGAGTTCAAATCCTAATTCCAAAACTTGAGAATCTCTATGTTAGTACATGTTCATCATATTTAACAGTATAGTATCTATGGCTATTGATCAAAGGACACACTTAATTAGAATTATAAATTTCTCAAAGGGCACACTTGTTTCCTATTTTACCTCTCTCATCAACCATTCATTCAACATCACTATGCTACTGATTTTCAATGAACAGTACTATCATCGTGGCACTTATTGTGGTGTTGTATGAGCCCTTTAGGAAATATGAACGTTAAGTACATCTTTTGTGAATTTCATAATTTTCAATTGATGTAGTATCTATGCTTCACTACTTAAATATTTCTTGTTTAACTACCAGATGAGAACCAGAATCTCCAGGGTGCTCCATCAATGGCGGGCAAGTATCTCGCACCCCAGACTCAGCTGGAGTTTGGTCATTCAACTGTGAGTTCTTTGTAGACCTTCTACTTAGCCAATTTTAACATCTCCTAATTATCTAAATTCTTCTGCTTTTATATGTGCAGGTCTATGCTATGTATCCATTAACAGATCCTTATTTTACTGGCCTATTAGCTCCTTATGGCACTCAAGCAATGGTAATTAAGTCCCTTGGCAATTGGATTGGATATTCTTCATCTCATCTACTTTTTCTATTGAATACATGTTCTTCTACAGCTTCATCCTCAGATCATCGGATTGCCTCACTCTCGCATGCCTTTACCTCTAAACATGGCAAAGGAACCAATTTATGTTAATGCCAAGCAGTATCACGGTATTCTCAGGCGAAGACAGTCTCGGGCGAAGGCTGAACAAGAGAAAAAAGCCATAAGAGCTCGAAAGGTATTTATGATGATCCATTGATGTTATGTTGAATATCTACTCCATTCACGTCATTCGTCGTATAAATCCTTACCTGTAGCCGTATCTGCATGAGTCCCGTCATCAACATGCAGTGAGGAGAGCTAGGGGCTGTGGAGGTCGTTTCCTAAATAGCAAGAATGCTAATCAAAGCGACGACGCACAGGAAGCTCTCAATTCTCGAGCATCGCATGATCGCCCAGGTATAACCTTGCAATTTATTTTTTTTTGAAAATATGTTTTGAAATTCTTAATTCTTTGATCGAAAGTGGGAGGATAACAAATGACGATGTCAGTAGAGCAGAGGGATTGACAGAGTGATGGTCCAGGTGTAAATGAAGTTGCTGCTATCTTCAGAGTTTGTAGATCGATGGCTGACTATTTAATTAGGCGAGAGGATTACGGGTTGTCCTCTTGCCACTTTTGTTAATGTATATGCTAACTCTTGAACTTAATTATCAGTTTCAGTTCTTTTTAATTTTAATAATAAAAAACTAGCAAATTTTTTTTCAAACGCACCGTGCAATCGTATCGTATCCCTGCAAAACCACGTCTGAAATCGGAGAGGATGATTGTTGGGATATATGGAGTCACGATGACTTTGGTGTTGACTTTTTAATGACTCTGATGTAAAACCACCCCGGGCTTAGTGAATTTGTGAACCATAGATAGCTAACAACGTGAGACACGTTAGAGATCGAGTAGGGAAAAAGTCTCTAACACAGGTACTTTGATGCTCAAGCTAATGGATCAGCCCAAAGGAAAAGAATAGAAAAGCATAGTAGAGAATGTGGAGCTTATATATGCATTATTCGTGTGTTTACGCATGTGGATGGAGACCCTTATTTATAGTAAAAGTTTTCCCGTTATATCAGCCCAGATCCTCTGATCCCGGATCCTTGGTCCTCTCCTGGTCCCAAATCATGAGAGTCATTGGATCAGATCAAGGAGAGACCATTATATGAATCATGATCTAATCCAATGACTCTCCTGATTTAGACCAGGAGGGGATCAGAGGATCTGGGCTCCATGAATATTGATGTACTTTTTGGAAAGCATAAACTACTATGACATTTTTACACATTTCCTTAATTAAGCGTATCATTTCCATGTTTGTCAGAGTTTATGAGCTTCCATTGTACATAAAGTACGAGGCAGATCCTCTAGTACTTTGATCTTCTAACAATCGATATGCTAGGCACCAACGGGAGTAGGTGAGGCTGATGGGACGGAAAAGTTTCGACTGTCCTTGTTAGCGGTCTACTTGTCTGAGCTAGCCTATCAGGTCCGGTCGGGCTTCTCACTCGGTCGGCTTCTTTTAGCCGTCGGAACGTACTTGCACTCTCTGGGAGCTTAGTTCTTCTGTTGGTCATTCCTCCGATCTGACGTGTTGTCCGGTCGGATACTCATGTGTTGGATGTTGACTCCTCAATCTGAGTCGCTTGGCTTCTGACCGGATCGATTGGGAGGGCTCTCTTGCTGATGCTGATTGAACTATGGGTTTGTTCGACTAGTCCATTCGGTCAAATAATCGGGCTGACTATATTGGTCCTCCTTGACCTCGATCGTCATTTCAGTCGGTCCTCCTAACTTTGACATGCTTTGGATGACCCCACTTTATCCACCATATCTGTGAACAAGCATAGAAGGAAGCATTCACTTCGGAATCCAACCAAATAATTTTTTTTTAAAAAAATTAAAATTGAAGCATAACAACGGTTTAGAAGAATAGCTGAAGAACATTAATGGTGTGGTTGGTGTCGGAAAGTTTGGAGGAAAATTCCTCGTGGACGTCGCGCCCTCTCGGTGGCCATCTAGGCTCCGCAGTGAGTGGTGAGATCACCGTCGATGTGGCACTCTCTGAAGACGCTGGCGGGGAAGTGCTGGCGCTGATCGCCAAGGTGCTCGTGTGGGTGTGCACCGGCCTTGTTAGCAAAGGTTTTTTTTTAAAAAAAAAAACTAAAGATCAAGACTTTTTCATGGATTTCTTAAGATTTTTTTAATTTTAGATTGAACAAAGCTAAACATATTGTAGAAGTGTGATCCATGAACATTGCTCCATGAGGGCATTTGTTCCGATGAACAAGCCCCATGTCATAAGAGTCATCCCTGCATAGTAGATTTGTAGAAATTAATAAGGTCGAGGATCGAATTCCGATAAAAGCAGTGGAAAATACACTCCTACAGCGACTTACTAGATATTTTACTTTATCTCTCTGCAAATAACCGTAAAGTCAACTGTGTAGTGTTCATAGATTTTTCAAGTTTCATAGACCACATTCCACACCAATCTACCTATTTTTCTCGAACTCTGGAGGTTCACTTTTGTTTATATTGTAAAGTTGTACAACTATATGATACAAGATGAACAGAGATAGAACACATTGTGATACTATCATTGGCAACAGATGATAAAATCATCACCTAGAATGATTATCCACTATTTAAAAAGGAGATAAATCACAGAAATCTTCACCAAATAACACATACACATACAAAGAAGTATTGAGACAACTAATTGAACATTCTGCATCAACTAAGAGTCAACCTCAGGCCTATTAACAACACCACTTTTATATGAATTAACTACACTAGTCCATGGAAGCAAATTATACAAGCAGTTGTGATACTACCATTAATACGATACAAGACACACAGACATAGAACAATATTGTGATACTACTATTAATATACCGTCGCCCCTACGACTGCCTCTGTTTTTGTCGGGTAAAATGGGGCAGTCGACTTCTGCCACACATGAGCAAAAATTTACATGGTGTTTTGAAAATCTAAAATCCTCACAAGATGAACAGGGATATTAGCTTGTTAAAGGAATTGAAATATCAGTAACAAATGTGCTTCAGGGAAACATAAGAGACCAGGGCCATCATTGAACACTTTCTTGGACTTTTGCAGTGCAATCAACACTTGTGTGGCTTCGGAGATTGCGGATAGAAAAATCTTCTTCCTTCTGACGTTGCCACAAAAAGTTTGATGCTTCAATCCAGTGTGGATTGACCAAAAACTTCTTGTTCTGTGTTGCCCAATGCGCCTTTTGGGTACCTGTGTCTGTCGAGATAACATGGGTCACCGATGGGTCTACTTCGGTGCAGCATGTTGCTCCTAATTGTTCTGCCATCTTCCAGATTGGTTGATCCTGGGCCGGTGAGTTGGATGGAAACACTCGACTGAAAACTATTTTGCACCCTTGTAATATTTCTCGCCGTATGCCTTTAAGTAACTACAGGAAAGAAAAAAAATATTCGATAAGGGCACCTCAATAACTCCATAGATATGGTTCGGTTAAAAGGAACTATTTAAACAAGGAGCACAACACAGGATGCAAGATTGCAGGACTACATACAACAGTGTTAAAATTTATGGAAGTCATAGAACAAATATAAGATTAGCAGGATATCAATTCAACAGGGAAAAAAAACTGATGCGGATGAAGAAGACAACCACAATAAAAGTAAAATGAACTCTCTAAAGAAGCCCACTTACTGGCCTTACATCTCTTGTTGACACATCGGAACTGAGGGCCTGAAATAAGTTATTAATAAGTAACAAAGAAAGGAGAAATTGCAACACAATTCTTTTGAAAAAGATGTAACTCACTGGATCGAAAAACATTTGGTGAGTTCGCTTCAGAATTTTTAAAACAGTCGCAAGTGCACCATCAGATTCTCTTTCATCTTTCATCAGTTCAGACAATGATTTAGCATTAAAACCAAATTGACGACAACTAGAAGCAAAGAAGTGGTATCTCTCCATTTGAATCAGATTATCTCTGTGTCTTTGCCAGACCTGCAGTAACCAGTATTTAAGCAAGAAAAATAAAAGAGTAAAGTATACGTGCAAGGTGCAACCACTGCAGTTTATTTGAATTACATGCACCCTCCATTTTACTTGCTTAAGTCTCCAATTTAGTCCAAAAAGGACGAATTAATCTAATTTAAAAATAAGTTAGCACATACATTATGGACAATTTCTTGACTAGATATGATCGTTATCACCATGGGACAAACAAATTAGGGACCAAAGTGAATATTGTGGAAAGCAAGTGAGGTGCATCAAATATCTTCATTTTAGGAAATTACAAACAGTCTAGTGGTGTACACATAAACTACCAAAAATAAAAAAGGAAAAGGAAAATAACATCATGTTACAGTTCAAGCACCTAGCAAACTAGTTTGTGAAAAAAAACATTTAACAAAAAAAAAACATCTTATATTCTTTCAACATTTTTTCCACCCTTAAAAATTAAAAAAAAAAACGTGGTACCGCCACGTTAGCGGGCCCCCTCACAACATTCTTTCCGCCCTTAATATCACAAACATTTGCTAAGCACAAGATCATGTGCTAAAATTTTCTTTTCCTAGTAAGATATGGCAACATAATATCACATCGAAGAAAAATGCAGTGTTTCCTATCATATTACTTGGATCATTTATCCTACTTTCAAATTCATCAAACAACCCTCCTTCCCAAATTTCATATATTCAGACAACAACACATCTTCCCACCTAATTATCATTTTCTTAAGGCTTTTAGGCTGTCTATGGTTGGCACTTATCAAATCTCCTTTATTGCATGCCTTAAACTGCTGAGCGGGTAAGATATTTAGCAATCTAGAAGAATAAAGCACTAAAATAAACATAGCCAATCCACAGAATATTCCAGTCAAACAAATAAATAATTTTCAGAACCATACCAAAGACTCAATCTGCATCACATAAATTTTAGAAATGCTAGATTAGATAGTTTAGCCCAACATGAGATATTTATACTAGCTATCATGTTATAATGCTATATATGTGGGTGCATTTGTATGATTTTATGTCCTATTAGTTTCAACTTGGTAACAGCAGATAGAGCATGCCTTTTCTTCAGGTAAATTTTTTTCTCCTTCAAAATTCCGATGCTGAATTTAACAATTGCTGTGCATCAAAAAGTAATTTATTTTTCCTCACCTCTACTCACGTCTCAAACTAAAGATTCTGTATTTTTGAATACATTAAAAGGTTGTCCATATCTTCTCCTATAAGATAAAAGGTAAAAAATTCTCAACTGGAGCTACACCTTTTTTTCCTTTTCTTTTAGGTGTTTTTTTTAATATAAAGTTTTTTGTTTGAATCCTCTTTCAAGTAAATTGTAGGCTGTAGTTGTGGATGTGGTGTCGTAAAAGTATAATAATATATATGTAATCTGATGTGAATAATATATGATACTTAATGAAACAAAGAAAACTCAGTGATGATCTATATTTATGATGCAACCCTGTTGTATAAATGGCTCTTTCTTGACTGAATTAGAAGTATGGAACTGCACCATATGGATAACAATTTGAAATATCAGGGAAAGACTTGGTTTCTCCTGCCTTTCATTAAAAAAAAAAAATCAATTGAGGGGTATATTCAAACAAGGACTAAAGCAACAATTCAATCAAATGAGATTAAGCATGTTTCTCATTTCTTCTCAATTAACAAGTGGGTATTTCTTCACAAATCTGTGTTCAATTTCACGTGGTAACTCTGCCAAAATCACCTCATTAGTTGGGAATAGAAACAATTCGTTGAATAATGAGTCATTCAATCCATTGATATGGACACATCTGATTTTTGTAAGACATTTTTCTATTTGTCAACAAGTCAAACATAAATTAGCAACTATCCAACTTAAGGGGAGTATTGTACTACGTAGTAGTCCCGCAAATGCCATTTCATTATTATTTACAAATGTGCTGGAATAATTGTTTTATTTTCATATGCTAAGATTATTTATCACTTTCAAATGAAAAAAGAGACCTACACAGAACTTACAACTTCTGTGTCATCAAGAATCACAACAAGGCTTTCAGCACCAAGTACCACATCTAGGCCTTTCTGATGTCTTTGGGTGCAATCAGCTTGAGTGATTACTTTTGAATCAAAGTAGACTTTACCAGGGTCAAGGAGCTTGGCTATTTCCATAGCATAAGAACGCTCTGCCATAGTATAAATGTACATCTCAAATAAAGAACTAGCTTCTTTCAGAAAATTATGGACAAAGGGCCTCAATTTTGTCAACATATGCATAGAATCCAATCTGAATAAGCTTCTGTCTGGATCATCTACATAGCACACAAAAGAGAGGTAAAATGAAGCACCTAACAAAATTGAATATAACACAAGAAAGCAATTACTTTAATAAGAATTTGGAGAGCAAACTTCAAGAATATATTATACAATTACTAGTTACCTCAACATTGCCAGGTCATATTTTAAAAATATAAAACCAACACCACAAATGTTAGTTCCAGTCTGGGAAGAAGAGGGCGAAAGGTGGCATCGGGATATAATTGCTGGTGTAAAACAATGTCAATGCCATGAATATAGATATTGACCATGTTTTGATAAGGTTAAGTCATCAACAAACAATAAGTCCTAACAGAGTTAAATGGTAGGATAAGATTCATGTAGTGACTCTGAATATTTAGGATTCACAGCTTGTTTGTTGTTCTAGGACATTTCAAATACTATATAACCATTACCAGCCAACATTAGTGATTTGATAGTGGCAGAAACTTGTGTCAAAGGAATTAAGTTGAAATTTATGAATATACATGATTGCAGATTAGTTGGAGGTGGGAAATATGATAATCAATCTCAACCTATCCTTTTTTCCCCTCTAATCTTTCGATCTGACACATACAGTAAAACAAGATGGAGAGGAAAAGAAATTTCATAAGATCTGTAACATTATACCCTTCATCCCATCAATCTGTCTTAGCAAATATTCTTCATCAGAAATGACATCAACAAGGCGTGTTGAGTTTAATAAAGTATGGTCCAAATCTAAGATCAATATCAACTTTTTCTTATGCAACAAACTCTTCAGATTTGCACCACGAAGCCTCGCCACTTCCACATTACCTAGTCTTAAATCCTGCAAAATGGAACATGTCTTATGGTAGTACAATGTCAAAGTTCTTTTACCACAAAAAAGGGGTATAAAAAGGCCAACAGAAAGGGCGTACAAAAGAATTCAATCAGCATAAGATTAAACTGACTAAAGTTTATTATTAATTCTTATTTTTCAGTTACTGAAAATCTTAATGTGCATCAGTAAAAAAGTTGTATGTAAAAAAAAACTGAAAATGCGTCTGTGTCCTATAAAGAAATTTTTTTAATGCATTATAATTCAAAACCATAAAAAGGTTTCAAGAAGTTTGGCAAATGTACATTGTAATATTTTTTCAGCATATTTTACTTGAGATCAAGGCATTTATTTTTATCTTGGCTACAATTTTTGTTTCAGAATTGTAATGTGCAAAAATATGACATTATGTTTGAAAATTGAAATGATCAGCTAATGAAATTAGTTTGAAAGAGAAACTGCTCTGCGTTGTTGCAATCTTCTCATGATCTACATGGCTAGCCTATGCCTATTTGGTCATTCAACTAACATATACATTTTCTTTGATTCTGCTTTTGCGTGTACACCAAGCAACTAGAATAAGTAGTGAACAGCATGTGTTACCAACAGTCTCAGGGTGGTGTAGTTAGTGACAGTTTTCGGTTAAATTCCTTACCTTCTGTAGTTGTTAAAAATGCAAGTATAAGCACAAAAGTTGTTCCCTCTCACAACAGACTAGATTACCTTATGGATATAACCAAATGCAACGCCTGATTCATCTTCTTCTATTTGCCCGCATCTGATGCATAATCCTTTAAAGAAACCAGGATGTGGAGGACATATTACATTCTTTCCAAGAGTAGATGTACCTGCACATCCAACAGATAAGACAGACCATCATGCAATCTTAGGTATTGCAACCTTTCAGATTAATCTATCAGCCTGTAACAAGTTAAATAATAGACATTATACACAATAAAAGAAAGTTTTGATCAATTGGAAATGTCAAGACATTTCTACAGCAGAAACGAAAGTGGTTAATCAAGATAAATCTCATTGTGTACATCTACTCGATCAATCTTAGATTATCTAAGTATGGTTAATCTTCCCAGTGGCAGATGCACCAGCAACAAATTAGAAGAACATTTTGTGCCCTTACAAAGCTAAATACTTAAAATTCATCTATTATAACGAGAAACTTGTAATATAAGATGTACTAAATATTTTTTATGAATTAAAAAGATGTTGACATCTTTATTGCGAAATTAAAGTAGTTGATCAAGATATCATTTCATTGTACATCTAATCACACAATCTAAGGGGCGTTTGGTTTGCATGTTTTCTATTTTCACTTTCTAGAAAATGCGCATTTTCTAAAAAATAGAAAATGGTTTTTTGACATTCTCTATTTTTTAGAAAATGTTATGTCTTTTTTTAGAAAACAGAGATGGAAAATACAAACTAAACACTATTTCTAGAAAATACGCATTTTCCAGAATATGAAAATAGAAAACATGCAACCAAACGCCCCCTAAAATTTTCCAAGGTAATCTTGCTTCATCTTTAGGATTGAAGTTGGTTTCAATTGAACAAAAATACAAAGTGGACAAATGTGTTACCTTTTTACGTCATACAGCAAGAAGACTATAGAATTGTGAATTATTTTCATGTTTGGATTACAAATGTTGAAATCTATGATCCAATTATAAATTATTTGGCAATTTTTAACAGTATGTTTTAAAATGATAATAATTGTAAATTTAATAATTATCAATATTATATAAACCAATTTTATTGAACAATATGAAAAAAAATCAGAAACTTGTTCAGTTGTTTGACATAACCTCTTATGCAAACCCTGTTCCACATCAAAATATGCATTTTATCTAATATGTCAACAACAGTCTTATCACACTAAAAGTTGAGCAACAATTTTCAAAGTCAAAGGCCATTTTTATGTCCACTCTACCTGACAAACTGAGTTATTTCTCTGAGTTCCTTCAAATAATATGTACAATTAATAGGAAGTCAAATCCAAACTCCCAAGGCACTGAAATATCCGTATGACAAAAATTATTTCCCTTCTCAAAGTACTTAGGGGGTGTTTAGTTGGTGGGTTTAGGAATGAGGGAATGGAATGATAGTAAATAATAGTGTTTAGATTATAGGTTTGGGAATGAGAATT
>JBAMIB010000047.1:2795783-2813467 GCA_037177415.1 Kaempferia rotunda | reverse complement strand
TGCGTGTTGCGCATGGGTGGGTGTGCAGGCTAATATTTTCATATATAAAATATATATATATAACACATGTATGTGTATATATATATATATATTAACCGAGTTGAATTTGGACTACAACAATTGGAGCTGAACAAACACTGATACATAGCTAGAGGATATATATGCATCTCAGTTTTTCTATCTCAATTGTCACTCCTTTTTGTTGTTGCTAGTGCTTTTCTCTCTTCCCCTCTCATCTCCTCCTTTTATAGTGTTTTCATCTCCTTCTCGTGACTAATAGATGGTATTGAAGGAATAGTCAAAGGAAAAGGAAAAAATCTTCCTTTTAAAAGTTTGAAACTCTGCAGCAAGTTGGATGGCACAGTGACATCTAGCTGTGCCAACATAGTGTAAATACATATTTTGACCATGCCAACAAATATTGATTGGTATTTAATACCATAAGTGCTTATGTGGAAGTGCCACATAAAACATCTAAAACTAAGAAGTTAGAGAGTAATTAGACTGATCTTTTTGGAAACTATATTGATTTCAAGAGTATCAATAATCTGTATTGTGTTCTGTCCTGTTCAACAGATTGAGTATCTAGAGAAAAGAAAAAGTAGATATGTGAGTCAATCTATAAAACATATAAGAATAAATGTAAAAGTGCGAAATAGATTAAAAAAAAATGTAAAAGCACATTAATAAAACAGTTCTAGGAAGAAATGTACTTAACACAAACCTTAGCTTGCCTTAGTTCATATATGTCTAGGAAAAGCTGCTTTGAAAGCTCTTCCAAAGCTTGTACTTCGGCTTCCCAAGTTTTGATATCTTAAAAAAGATGATGAGGATTAGCATGGAAAGATTTCTATCAAATACTAAGGACGTAATGTAAAACTTTGTTTAAAAAGTCAATATACAAAGACCAATAATTAAATTAACCATACAGAGAGTGATTACAACTATTCTCTTCCTTTAGTATGGTCAGAAACATATGCAGGCAAAAGAGAGGCCTATTAAGATGTCCACGAGTAATAAGTCCTCGTAAATGGAAGGTTACACAACCAACTCATTCATGAAAGAAGAATGCATAGGAACTGAATGAAAGAAGAATGCATAGGAACTGAATAAAAGCTCATTGCTGTTGTTACAATAAAAGAAACAAACAACTAAATAAAGTATTGATCTGGAACACATATCTGGTCTAAGAGTTACAGGTAATGAATTTTATATATCTAAGGGGTCACTGGTACACAAATAAGAATGCAAATTGGTAGATACCGGTCGAACATTAAGCAGCCTTGCTTCAGATACTTTTTCAATAGATTGGGTGGCCATGTATGAATATTCAAACAGAACCAGAATTTGTCGGAAGAAAACTCATTTGATAGTTTATTCATAAATTACACTTCTTGCTTATATTCAATATGCCAACTGCCACCAGTCCAACTATGATTCATCACCCAACTGTTGTGGTACTGAGCATATTAACTGGTTAGCAGGCTGTTAATTTTGTTTTATGAAATGCTTATTAGAAGGCAACATATACAAATTTAAACCTTGCTCCTTTTGATCTTCTTGCACAGATCGAATAACTGTTCCAACTATACGCCTGATAAAAGAACTAGCCTTTAGCTTCTGCACAGAAAATTTGGAAGATATGTAAATGGGTGACAGATTACTAGAATCAAAGGGCTTAACAACTTCAAGCATCATAAACAAAACAATCTGTTTCATTTTATCAAGTGAAGAAAAATGTCATCACAGGCATATAAAGAAGCACAAATGAATAGCAGTTGTTACACAAAGAAAGAACAGAAGGCAGACGCTAGAATATGGTCCAATTAGACAACCACATTCTCAAATCAATACTAACAAATTATGTCTCAGTTGGAGTCTGGCAAATCTAACATGGAATATATGCATACAAATTATGTCCCAGTTGGAGTTTTGGGATATAGAACTTCTATGGTGACAAGTGGAGCTTAAATCCATGCAATTTAACTGAAATTGACATACAAAACAAAACTTAAAAATAATGAGATTTTTAAAATGGAAACTAATAAGTTAGTGAAGTGTCAGGATAAAAATTACTACATATTCTACAGATTTTTGATGGGATTGTCAAACATATTTTAGCAAACAGACATCATGAGAAATTGAGGATGGGAATCAAGGAAAGGGATTTCACAGTACTTTCCTTTGTAAGATTTTCAAGGTGCCCAGATAAAATTCCTAAATGAACACCAGTAGTAGATGGGACTTGGTAAGTAGAGAACTTAGCCTTGCATTAGCATAGTTAATACTAGCTACATAGATACAACGCATAAGGGAGTGTCTCATATGGGGGAATTATCGACAGTAGAATTACCTAGGTAAATACTGTTGGCAAAATAATTTCTCAGCTGCCTTATCTCTTCGTTTCATTGAACGGAGATGGAGGGAGAGAAGGGTTGGGAAGACTACTTCTAATAGATTTGAGCAAGAAAACAACTATACACATTAAATGAAGGTCAAATCCAGCAAAAGAAAAAAAAAACAATCTTTCAAAAAACATTTTTTATGTTTTTATTGAATAAATGTTAATAATTTAAAACTCTCTATCGCTCTCTTACTACCAATGAAATGGTGAAAAATTTCCTCACCCTTTTTCTGTAAACTTTTCCCTACCTAATTCATCTCTCTCACAATTTCTCTTTCCCAAGGAAACACACTAAAAATCAGTCACCATTAAGGGAATGTAAGCATAGCTTCTGTGGATGCTGAACTGGAAATGTTTGATGCATGAACCATCAAGACTCTCTTTAAGGTTGATAATATATGAATGCATGTGAAATTTGTATTGTGTAATACCTCTTCTGACCCCTGAATCCGCTCCATCTCCATCTGGGATAAAATAATTTTCTTTTTCTTCGCAACACAGGTCTCTATTGATTGCATCAATTGCCTCTCTAAAGCTTTAATATCTGATTCTTCAATCTCCCTAAAACATTCAATAGATAAGCACCAATTCAGTAGTCAGATTCTATGCCTTTTTCACTGTTAGACATATAGTACACCATGAACACAGGAACAGCAAGCATAGCAATATGAAAAATACAGAGATAAACTAGCTACAATGATATAATATAATTTAATTAATTTGTAATTCATCATGCCACCGAAAAAGAAATAAAACAAGGAAAATGATAGAATATATAAGTAGCATAGTTGGCTTGTAATTCTTAGCTCATGCATTTTCTTTGATTATCCCGACTTACCAAAAGTCTTTCAGATGAGTGTTCATTTTCACAAAAATTGATGAATTGGCATAAGCGCAGGTCCTCAATGGGCCATTCAAATGCATAAAATGTCAGTTGAGCTAAGTACTATTCATAGGCCAAAGTGATATTTCCAGGGGAAAATGAGGAGCGTTAACTAGGTCAATTGTAATGTAGGTATGATACTGGCTCCTTATAATTTTCTTAACCCTTACTCTAGAATATCATTTACTCCTCATCTTGGGAACAAGACCAGCTTTTGATTGCAAAGATAGGGGGTATTATGCCAATGGATCCTTCCCGGACTTCAACATAGGCAGAAATCACTCTAGATCATTCATTCTCTATCATCCGCTGAGAAAACTTGAGTCCTAGAGCAGATTAGCTCAAACTAAGAAAAAGGCAATGCCATCCAACATATGAACTCAATACATTTTTGAGTTTTTAGTTTGAGCTGAAGTTAGGAAGTTAATAAGAATTAGACAAAGGTGCACAGTGAGTAGCCTAGTTAGGACAAACACCATCTCATAATGAAGCATATTGATCTATCAGCTATAAATCAAGTTTAGCGGAATGCTAGGTTATAAACTTTTGCCTATGTACATCTCTGATATTTCTAATTCTATTTATTTTTTTATTTTTTTGCCAATCTCGTTTGCTCACAATTATGGCATTTATTGTTTGCAAGTCATTGCAGTCTGTTCTGGGAATGCACCTATCTGTGAATTGCTTATATCATTGTCTATAAGTATAGCCAATTCAGCAGTCCCATTTTCTACCCCATTTAACATTCAGTTTCGTATTATTTCCATTAATATACGACCATATGAGTGAAACAATGATTATCACATGTATATTTCTTCTTTACTTGACTTCAAATATTGATGGTCAATGACATTTAGCTTTCTAATTCCTTGGTACCTCTAATATCAATATTTTTATTACTGCCAATGACTAGAGGAGCCTTGGAAGGGTCAAGTAAAACTCTTCAATATGAAAGCATAAGGAACCATATTGACCTAATGACTTACTCAAACCAGCACTGGCAAAAGCCTAGAGTATGGAACTGTCCTCTTTATTTAATATTATTGATTAGCTGTCAGTGAAAAATCATATTTCCTTAAGACACAAGATTTAATGTTACATTATCCCATGATTCTCAAAGGTCTATACCAGATGTGAGTAGCCATTGCTGGTTGGTAGCTATGCAAAGTGCAGAACACTTTGGACTCAAGAAGAATGATCAGTTAATTTCTGTGCAGCAATAAACCATAATTGTTCCTGGTATTAACTTGTGAATGTACAAAACTACATTGCTGTAAAAGACAAAACATCCTCCAAATGAAAAGAAGAGTTTCACAATTGCATAAAAAATGTTGGATAAGCAATACTGGGTTGAAAAGAAGTAAAAGATATAATGTCAATACAGTCAGTCACTTGTGAATAAGGAAAAAATCAAGGAAAAATGAAGAGACACTGGTTGAAGACACATGCAACTGCCAGTTAGACAACTAACTCAGTGCCCATGTCAGCTGCTATGATTGACCATCACAACCCGGTCCATTCTCTAGTTGTTAAACAAAATCAGATAGTAAAGTTGTGCCCTAAGCAGTGAACCTCGCATCTAAAACTTATAGACACAACATTAAGGTGCATCTCAACTTATCCTCATTCCTCATATTTCAACCCTTGTCTAATGCACTAGAACAAAGAATCATCAACCTTGGCAAAGTATTATCCCAGTGAGAATGAATCTCTGGTTCATTTTAAAACTAGTGAGTATTGCAAGATCATACGTCCAGACAACAGGACCTCACCTTCTCTATATGATGATTATTGAGTAAATCAGTAACTAGTATACTCAGTTTCTTGCAGAGATATTTAGTCTCAATAGCTGATAGGGGACTAGACAGATATCATAAACGATGTAACACCTGGCTAACTAATTGATACAGAAAAAGAATTTGTAAGCAGTCATAATCTGATATCAAATAAAATGAGAGACATTAGCAAAGTATACATAAAAAACATGATGAAAATCTTCATCAAACCAATTACTCAAAGGTCACTAGAGTTAAATAAACAAACTGAATCACCTTCCTTCAAATTAAAAGATACAGTTCCTCCATTCTACTCATAATACATTCAAGATGGCATTTAAGAACAACCAAATGTAGCCCTTTACGGAGCCTTATTTTAAATTTCATCTTTCTGTATAATTAACATCTCATTCAATATGTATAGGATAGCAGCTTGGGTAATATAATCATGTCATTATATCAAAATCAAAATGTAATATAGCACTCACAATCTAGATACCTACTTGATATGCATGATTAGCATTCTAAACTACCTTATTGGGCTTTTTTTATCATCACTTGAATCTTGTGCCTATACCAGGACCATATCAAATGAACTCCTACATTGGCTCTATAAAATTTCTTCCTAGACCAGCTAATGGTGCATAAGCAGTATACCCTGTGCAATCAGCCATTGTTACCTATTTTTGTAATAATTTAAATCCATATGTGCTGAAAAAGTGAAAAAGATCAAAGCACACTCTAAGTTAATAAATTAAAAGAACCATAATAACGCTAGCAGATTAATCATTAAGTGTTCATTAGCTTCAGCTAATTTGAAGGCACACGACAATAGGTTCAATTTTTAACTAATAGGTTTCTCAAGATTCAAAATAATGAATGTGTAAATGGTTTTGTAAACTGAACAAATTTGATCATACTCAGAAAACTACAGAAGAGAGCAGATGCCTTAAACCATCAAGATAAACATTATTTTGCAGATGTTTAAATACAAAAATAATCATGTGCATCTTAAATTCAAATCTTGAAGCAGAAACTTATATCATTCTCTTGAAAATCTATTCATGTAATCGCTTATCATAAAACACAAACACAAATTTTATTGACAACCTGATGAATAAGGATAAATAACTATATGGTAGATTGACAGCTCCAAAGCCAGAGAGCACAGCCATCACAGTAACACCTATCACACCAACTCTGCTAACTAATTGAGGCATTGTGAAGAAACCTGTAAAAAAGAATCACATTACAAAACTATTTGCCAAAGTTGTAACTACAACTCGAAAATACATGTCAATGTAAGAGCGAGCATATTCTAGACTCACCAATCAATACAAAATCCAAAAAATATTTCCAATGAAACAAATGGAGCCTGTTGTTTTGGGGTTTTTGATAGTTTGGCTTGGCTTGAAAATAGGTATTGGACCAAATTATGGCAACCCGCAAAGGCAACTTATGATTTAATTGCCTTAGGTCATTCTTTACATGGATCAATTATTTGTTGCTGATTTGCAGATGAACCTGTGATGCAGACATGCAGTTACTGCCATAGGGTTCATGCTTCATGGAACAAGGAAAAACCTTTCCATGCCATTTTTTCCCACAAAAGGCCTAAGGAGATGCAACTCCAACAATAGCATAACAATTATTTATGAGTTCATGGAATTAATTTAAGGACTAGGGTATAAGCAGCCCATATATGAGAGTTTGTAACCCTTCAGCCAACTCATAAGTTTGATTTGATTTGTCTCTTTTTCCACCATAAATGTATACATCCTTTCTTCCTCCCTCACTAGCTCATTAACATCCTACCGACTTAACCTTATAAGTGGAATTTTTACAGATGAATCTAAATTAACAATTAGTTTACAAGTTTCTGACATTATTTGCCATTGGATAATAATGTTATACGAAGCTTTGGTAAGGATTACCTTCATTATAAATTAAGCATATGCCAATGCATGGATTAAATTGTCAATTACAAGGATATAATTATTAATGTAAGTGTTAGTAACTTGGTATCTTTAGAGCTTGAAAAAAACAAAAGTTTTAGCTTTCAACTTTACATATCGCATGTGAGGTCAAGATGCCATGAGCAAGGAAAACTAGCCTAGTCTAATAAATGATGGTCCAAGTTATTGAACCTATCATGAAATAGAGAAGTTCCCAAATCAAACCTTTTTCTGGAGAAGGCATGGGAAAGTGGATTCCCAAACGCCAAAAACCATATAGGAATGCAAGTAAGAACAAGATAGCTCCAAATGCTGCACGTTCTCTTCTAACCGCTGTGATAAAAACAGAAGTAATGTTGTCTGATTTATAAATATCCTTCAACTAATTAACAGAACTAAAGACCTCCACAAAGAGAGCATGATGATTTTAAAGATAACAAAATCTTATACACTGTAGACAAAAGAAAATAATACATGTGACAACATTTTCTTTCACCTAATTACATTTTCAAACAATCAATTTAGTGCAACAATGTAGAACTACAATGATGATATCTGACCACTCAACAACTTTGTTTACATACAAACATTCTGCCTGATCACAATAAAATATCTAGAAAGCAAAAATGACAATGTTTCATGCAACAAAGGCAACTATTTTCAACTTATTAGATTTCATAGACAAGATTTATCATATGCTCTCTTCTCTTAGGTGAAAAAAATAAATAGTAGCTCATTTATATCAAATATCTTTTAGCTCATATTTTAGTTGTTTGCTTCATTAATGAATAAAATTCACTATAATATGTAACGATCCTAGAACCCATCTGCTGCAAGCAAGAACAAGCGGGCAGGCAATTGGAGACAGCTGAGTTGGGTTGTTTGTCAGTCCACAATGATTCCTGAATTTGGATCATAATCCATACCATCATTAGGTGTACAGACTTCCAAACTGAACGGAAAATATTGACTATGCCAATCAAAAGTCAAAACTAGAGGCTCAAATGTTAGATCAGGTCACGATATACCTTTGACTTAACCCAAACCACCCCATCCCACTTACCTCTGGGTGAAAAGGATTTGGACAAGTAGAAAAAGTTGTGAACAGGTACAAGCACAATGAACAACAACAACAACAACAACCAAACTTTATCCCACTAAGTGGGATCGGCATATTAATTATTATTCTTAATGGATTCATTCTTAGTTTAACACTGGCTAGCAACCTAATGCAGCCCTCCTCCTTTACCCGAGTTTGGAACTAGCCATGACGGGGAATTCGTCATGGGCGGAGTTAAATGAAATTGGACAAAATCAAATCAGAAAGGGCAAGAAAAATGGGAAATGGTTCTAGGATCTTTTAAACATGTCAAAAACTGCCAATGGAAAATTTAACAATATCGAATTGCTATCTGATAAAATTGGCTAGTTAGAGTCCAGTTAACAAAAGAGAAATTATAAAAGCAGAGCGTTAATTGCTAGAAGCTAGGAAACAACATGTACAAAAAACAAAAATTAATGTAGTAAATATGAAATATAGTGGGGTTACATAGAAAAGACAAAATAAAAATAATAGTAGAATATGGAGAAATTAGCGCAGCTCCAACGGACAATAGAAATAAAGAAAGTAGATTGAAATCTATGAATATGATTTAAGAGGAATATTAGATTCTGTAGTTAAATAAGCTAAGACAATTACAAACTCTAGTTATATTAAAACTTATTACATATCAATGATTACTAGATTTCATTTTGCTAACAATGAAAAAATAATTGCTACGTACATGATCATATATTTCTCTTTTAACCAATCAAAAACATGTTCATTCAGAATGTTCTATATTTTTTCATTTATGAACTTAATAAACAGATGAAGGAAAGCCTTGTGCAATGGTAAAATTGTTATCATGTGACCTTGTGGTCATGGATTCAAGTTGTGGAAATAGCCTCCTACAATACAAGGTAAGGTTACATAGAATAGATCCAATGTAGTCCGACTCTTCCTCGACAACCCGCATTAGCCGGAACTTTGTGCACCAGACTGCCTCTTTATGAACTTAATAAAGGGTTAACATTGACAACAAATTTACTTCTATTAAATATTCCTTTTGTCTCTTCTCCTCTCAATCACATTTTTCAAAGTTGCCTAATGTAGTTTATACTTTATTACACCATAATTATAGCTATTGTGAGTGTCTTCCTAACTCAGAACAATTTTCTATATCCATCGAGCATATTTCTAATTCTTAATGTTTATTAAAAAAAATAATTTAACAAAATTAATCAATGAAAGTATGGTTGTGTATAATAGACCCAATGTGGTCCAACCCTTTCTCAGAACCCGCATTGGCAAGAGGTTTGTGCGCCAGGTTGCCCTTTAATCAATGATTTTTAAATTCTTCAAAAGTTAAATTGTGGTTCAAAAAGGGTTCATTTCTTAAAAACCTTCTTCACTGAATCTAAAGTATGCCATCTTATGAACATCAAACCACAAGCAATGAACTCTATTTGAAAAGTGCCTTAGTATGTATGAGAAAGAAACTAAAAAACAAAATACTCACCAATATTAGACAGTACAACTTCATTGGTTTGACAAACAGAACTGCATAAAACTGTTTTAACTAACCATTTCAACTTCACCAAGAACTTCTTAATCAAGACTATGCTTCTGAAAAGTATTCAGTAGGATTTACTAGATATCAACGAAAAACAGCATAGCTAATCCAGCAATGACTTGCAAGGACTGCATCTGAACATCACAGGTAACGAAGCAAAAAAAACGAAAAAGAGTTCCTCGAGACTGGTATCAATGTCTTGCAAAAGAGGACCAAAAGGATTGAAAAGGGACTACAAAGGATGAACGTCCATATGACATACCGCTGTTGCGAAGAATCAAATAACAATGGTAATATGGCAATACAAAGACCAGCAACACGATCAAACAAAACAGGTCGATCTTCCAATTGATCCATCTAGCCCTGCAACGATAACCAATGTGACAAGTTTAAAAAAAAAATGCTAAACTAACATCAACTGAAGTTCACGAAAATCATAAATCCATACGTCCGAACTTCCGTAGTCAACTAAAACAAACTCAGTAAAACTCAATTCAGAGGGAAACCCTTAACGCGGTAGAGTAAAAGGTAGTGAATTACATTTCTCAAAAGACTACAGCCAACACAAATTCGAAAATAAACGGCGTAACCAAAACGATCTGAATATCACTGAGAATCCTGCAAAAAAAACTCGAATCTGAAAACAAAAATCGAAAAAATTTTGGATAGAGACTAACCGATTCCCGAACCCTAAGCATGAAACTACGAGTGCTTTCGATAGTAAAATAAATAGGAGGATATGGAGTGAGAGGGCAAACTTCTTAGAGAGAAAGGGAAGGATCTCGAATAGCACAAGCTGGAAGAGGTTGCAGGAGAAGGCGAAGACGAGGCTGAAGAGGATCTGGACGAGGGCGCGCTTCTCTTCGTACTCCTTGTACAGCCGCCGGTTCAAGAACCAGAGCCCACCCCACCCCAGCAGCGAGAGCGAGCCCGCCACCACCGCCCCCTCGTACATCATTCTCCACCCCGACTCCATCGGCGTCGCCCGCCCGCCCTCGCTCTCCGGTGGATCTGCCGAGCTGAGATGTCTTCGCTTCGCTTCTCAAAAATGCATTTAACCAAACTTGAACCACGTTTAAATTTAAGCCCATTATTAAATAAAATTCGAGTTTATTTGGGAATCGATCAAGCCCTTTCTTTAACAATTCCCAAAGAGGAATATGTATTTTCTAAGGGCCAAATTGAGAATTCAAACGCATAATATATTGACATTAAATTAATTTTAAAAGTATTCAATTTTAAAAAAATTAATTATTTACTTTGTTCATAACTCATAATTTTCTCATGATAAAAAACACCCAGCATCCAAATCCGATTTAGAAGAAAAATATTTACCCTTACACCATAACCTCGGGGACAATCCGAACCCTGGTAAGCAACTCGTACCTGTTGTTGATTTTGCACATAATTTACATAAACCGGGCATCAATTTTCATTTTTATTCATAATTTATTAAAAAAATTACAAAAAATAAGACTATAATATTAAGATATGATTTGTCACAATAATATACAAATTTCATATGAGTTTAAAGTGTTTTTTAATTGACAACACGTATTCAGTTGTTAAGCCGATTAGTATTAGAGATATCAACTTAAAATTTTTTTATCAGTCAGTAGAATAAATCACAGAATGTTCAAACCAGTAATCAATTTAGCATTTCAGATCAATCGTTTATTAAAAATAATTTATTTATTAATTCATCAAAATTGAAAGTCAAGTAGATTTATATCTCAAAAATTGAGAAGGTGCCAATAAAATATTAAAATTGAGAATTGATAAAAAAAAAACAAATATTGAGCTTACCATGTAAAAAAAATAATTCTTTAATAAAAATTTAAAAAAACTTTAGATAAAGGGGAAAATTATATTAAAAAAACATCTTTAATTATAGAATTATAAAAATATATTTTTTAATCATAATTTTACTCTTAAAAATACTTTTATTCTAAGATTACTATTACAGCTTATCAAAATAAAATAATTTTCTTTTTATTTCAACTTTATAAAACAAACTATACATAAATCACAATATTTTTATATTTGATCAAAATTATTTAAATTAATTAAAGTAACTTCAACTTCGATAGGAACAAAACCATCCAAAACCTTTTGCAGCAACTATCTATTTAGTACAATAATTTAACAACCATTTATTGATTACAACTATTAAATGGCCTAGCCTAAAAATTGCTACAATGATTTTGACCATATTAAATTAATTTTAATTAAGTTGATGATGAATCTTTTTTATATATAATATTTTTAACTAATTTGAACTAATTTATTTTAACACATTATAACAACTACTAAAACATCCTTTTGACTAAATTTTTGACTTAAATAAAATGGAACATCCTATTTCAATTTTTTTTTAACTGCTGACTTCCAATTTTTTTATCACCAAATCTTAGTAGAATAAAAAAAACATTTACTGGGCAACAAAGTAGAGAATATGTCCCCTTTGCTATCATTTATTCAATTTCCTTTTTCCCCGAAACTTTGCTCTTCTTTGCCTTCTCCAGGAATGGTAAGGCAGAACTGAAATTTTGAATATTAGTGACGCAGCTGAGACCTGGTTTATCCATGCTTGAAATCAACCATTCAAAATCTTCCCTTGCCTTCTCAGATAATGGTTCTAAAAACTCGCATTTGGCTAGTATTTCAGGTGTTGGTGCTCCATCGACAAGATTTGTGTCAAGTCTAGGCCTCCCTTTTATGGATTCTCGAGGTCCTGGAAAATGTTCAATGGCGAAGGGAGAAGCTCCTGGGATGACTTCCTGATGAAATGGCAGTGCTCTAGCAATCTGCAAGCAGAACTCTATCCACTGATGGATGAGCGGAGATGGGCCTCTGACTCTTCCGCCAATTTGGTCGGTTTTGAATCTTGTAGCCGAAGGTATAACCTGAAAGGCAAGCAACAAGGTATTGGATATCGACAAGTGAGAATGGAATGGAAATGGATCTCTGCAGAATGACAAGATGGACTATTTTGGAAGATTGCATGTAAGCATACCCACAGATCTGCCCACATACTACTACCCGACTTTGGAACAATCACCGCAACGTTGGACATTCGCTTCGCAACAGGAATAACATCACTGCTCCATCCAACGGCAACCCAGACATCTCCAACACTAAATGCCTTCAGGTAGTGAACACTGTCAAACACCCGAACCTACAAGAAGCAAAAATACAAACCATTGTTCCTCGAGAAAAGGAAGGAGAAGCAGTAATTGGGAATTAAAGAATTGCACAATTTATAGTCAAATAAGACATGCTATCAGCGATTCAGTGTGATAACAATAGAGCATGCCACCGCTAACAAGAAAATGCATCTCGTTGATTTATGTTGATCATGATTGCAGCAAATGTATAATTGTATCACATTTGCAATTTAACCAGTGAAGTATTCCAAATGATGGTACATGTCCTCAAGGTCAAGGGTACAGGAGAGGAATACGAAGTGTTACGGAATCCATCTTTGAATGTAATTCTAAATATATAGCACTCGATTTTGATTTCAACATGCTCTTATAATATAGCCTACCTCTTTTATATCACATGGTTAAGCTTTCAGACATATCATTTGTCCCAATATAGCAGTGGAAAGCTGCTTGGAAGGTGTAAAATCTCTTCTACTAGAATGAGACAAGAAAGAGTAAAGGATCACGAAGTTTACAAAACCGCATCCAATTTGAGGACATTATTTCTCTAATTCCAAAAGTATGGAGTTTTTCTAACTATATGAACTACATTTGCACTACATAGATCTTCCATTGAGTTCTACAGATATATGCCTAAATCACTAGTATTCAAGTCACAACTGCAATAGATCACACTTGGTCCATCCCTTAACAATTAGATTTGAGTATTCAACAAAAGGGAAAAAGCAGTCGGTGTGTTGTCTAAGGAGGCAATCTTTCAGATCACACTGAACCGTGGGGCATTCTCGGAAGATGTGTTTGATGCATTCCTCTCTTGGCAATATAATACAAAGAGGGGATACATTATGCCACACCCGAAACTAACTTAACAAACTGTTGATTGCAAAACCTTCACAACCTTTACAGCGTACCTGCCTCTGAAGCATTTTCAAATGACGTAGTACTTCTTTCCTCCCTCCAGAAGCTTGTTTTTCAATGTCTTTGGTGTTGTATGAAGCCCCCATATATTTCAATACTGCACCAATGACCTCCCTAGAAGAATCTACCATTGAAATCTTCCCAGCAAGCTCGTCTCTCCATAAATCACTCCAATCCTGCGATAATTCAAGTATCCTAGATCATCTTATGAGAAGTGAAATCAGATGCCTGCAAATTTAATTATCTTCAAAAAGGAAACATTTTTTCCTAATCTAGAGGTAAATAACCGAATGAAGCAGAACAAAAACAGAAATGTATAGCACATAATAGAACAAGGAATTTCACTTCTCATTATGAAAAATGAAGGGAAATAGTGATGTTCATATACTTAAAACATGAATTACCTCAATTGGTTTTAAATTGTGTTTTCTAAATTTGTTTTTCTTGTATGCTATAACCATAGTTCCCCACCGATATGGTGCTCCCCATATTCGACCATTAGGATCCAACTCCCCTTTATCATTCCTGCATAAATGAATCTGAGAGACTTTGATGAAAATTAAAATACCAATTATGTCAGAAAATTCACAGGAAAGTTACAAAGCATTTGAAAATTTGGCAAACTTTCAAAGACATAGGTCGCCTTGTAGATACTGAATCAAGAAAAGGGGCAGTAGAAAACTATCAAGGTTCAAAAAAAGAACAGACAAAATCAAAACAATTCAAAGAGCAGTGTCTCACCTTCCACTTGTCACTTAAAATTTTAAACCAATCTTGCTCTTCTATGTGTTTAATGGGCTCAATTAAATCCTTGGCAATGGCAAAATTCAGCCAAGAGTCGCCAATGGCAATGATGTCAGCTGCCATAGCCGACTTTGGCTGCAAATGACCTTTATCAGAAACTGATGCCAAATCAGAAAAGATTGATTCAAAATCTCCACGGTACTCGATACTCAGTTTCAATCTTCTTCCTTGAGTTTGAATGAAATCCTGTTTGTAAGAAGAAAACATAAGAGATGATTTCAGGAGTAATTACAAATACTTATATGTTTTCTCCAACCAGCTAACAAATACTATATGATTGGTTAAACAAGGTTGTACAGGAGAGTCATCCCATTTGAAGTTGGACCTCTTTATTTTAATGCAGGATGCTGAACATATAGCATCAATGGCCATTCTTGACTTGTAGATATTATATGCTTAAAGCGAAGATAAGGAACAATAACCAAAAAATATAGCACTACCACTCCTGCTCTTTAGGCAAACAAACATTATCAAGCGCTAACCTTAATCCATGAAGGCGGTAGAGATCCTCGGAGGGACACAATTTTTAAGGGTACAGTCAAAGCATATGTCTTCGATTTCCATGCCTCCAATGCTGCCAACAACTCCTCATCCTCAGTTGTCTTTTCTACGCTCGTGTCAGGGTTCCCCGTTTCATGCACTTAAACAATGAAAATTTTGTGATCGTTTGGTCAGGTACAGTGATCAGTTTGCATTTCCAATAAAGCATTTCTAAAATTGTATAATTAGATCGGGAATTCTACACCCGCAAGAAATCAAATTCAAAATAAAGCCGGAAGCAGCAACGAGATGAGATTTTTGAGAAAGTTGAAAAGTAATTGATGGAAGGCAATAATCCCTGCGTACCAGGCGCGGCAAGGGCGGTAGGAGGAGCCAATATGACCGAAGCGAGCGCACACGGGCGAGAGCAGAAGCCGATAAGGCAGGCAGCGGAGGCGGCGAGGTGGACGGTCAGCACCGAATACCTCCTAATGGTTTCGGATAGAGGAAGTGGCAGAAGAATACGTCGGCACGGAGTGGTCTCAGATCCAGCCGAAGCGCCAGCGCGAGCGGCGGCTCGCAGAAAGCAGACGTGCCTTGCCTTCCCCGGAGCACTGAACCAGAGGGGAAGAGATGAAGGTGCGAGATGTGGAACGCCGGGATGGAGAGTGTAAGGGAGCGAGGTCTGGAGCTGCTGAAAGAGAGCCATGTAACAAATTCGTCGGGATGATGGGGAAATGGATTACGCGAGAGAGAGACGAAGGGCTTGTCTTATTTTGGGCCGGAGATGGATCTCTGCCGAGCCCAATTTACAATGGAGCATTTCGTGGCCCATTCATCGACTAGCCGTACCGAGTTAGGCGCGCTAGGGTTGCGGCCCGCAGGCTGGGGTCAGCCAGGGCCTAACCAGGTTGTGCTTGATCCAGCATGAGATTAATTCTGGAACGGTCGGTCCGTTAATTTTTAATATTCTTTAATATTATTTGGCAGGTGAAATAGTCACCTTGACATGGGCTTCACCTACATGGTAAAACAGGGATTCGTTCACTCTCTCTCAATTAATACGGAAAAGGTTAGTTAGTAGTCATTAGTATAAATGGTCAAGACATATGAGAGGTATGCTCAGACGCGTCGAGTTTCAACCTCAAGACCTTATGTGACAATCTCCCATGCCTTAACCATAGCACTGCCCAAGGGGACATGACATGCCCTATAATTAATGATCAAATAGCAAGTTTACCAAATGAAGTTTATAATTGTTAACCTTGTTGTGTACTTTTCTTCAACGGAAATTATGGGGTCCAAGGTGGGGTCTATACAAATTTCATTTTGTTCCATAATGTAGATTTTCAAATTATCTTCCTTTGAATGTTTGTACGACTCATCCTAGATTGAAAGTTAGAGCCGCTTGAAGAAGAGGGTGTAGTGTGCCCTAGTACAGACCTCAAAATCTCTCAATGTGGGAGACACATTCATGTGTGGGCTTTAGAAAGTCCACACGGATTTCTAGGGCATGCCTTGTCTTCAATTTTTCTCCTAAAAATTCTTCCATGCTTGTGAAGGATGTTATTAACCTTGAAATAATAAATAAATAAATATTAATCTAAGGAATAGAATGAACATAAATGAAAAACTAAATGAAAATAAATTAGAACTAGGATTGCCTCCCAATAAGTGCTTGTTTTAGGTCCTTAGCTCAGCCCCATATTTAGGATCATCTAAATCTCGATCATGTTGGAGTAGAATACTTCTGGACTTTTCTTCCAATTGACCATATTATTATGAAGAGAGTTGTCAATATAAGATCAATATAGTGTAACACCACTCTCTTCATCTTCGTCTCCTTACAAGTCCTTTCTGGCAGGCAGAGATGGTTCAGTGTGAACTTCCAATTTCTGACCACAAGAAATTCTCCTCACCTAAAGGAAAAAAAAACAAACTTCCCACTAGCATGCTGATAGAACCATATTAAATTTGATGGAGCATATATGAAAAAATGAATCACATCCAACAAAATTAATTATAGACACCTCTATGACATTGATGTACATGGTTGTACCTGTCATTTTGCATCATTATTGCACATCACTTTGTTATGATTGTGTATGATTTGCATTATTTCATTCCCCTTTATACCCTTTTCAGCATAATTACACTTATTCGTTCGGAGATATGCTCTTGTGTGATTTCTTATACAGAAATGCATTTTGGAGCATTTTGGTATGTTTTGGAGTGCTTTTGGATGCGTTAGAATATGCGAAGGAGCTTTCAGAACAAACGGACGATGATCCAGCAGTGCGGGGAAAGTTTAGAGGAGCTTGGTATGGAGTCAAGGCCTTGCGTGGCCGTGTAACCATCACACGGCCGTGTGAGCTTTCCAGACACAATCCCTGCACGGCCGTGTGAATCTCACACGGTCGTGCCAGCTAAACATAGACTAGCCTTGCACGACTGTGTGACCTTCACATGGCCGTGTGGCCATTTCCAGTCGAGTTCTAGAGACTAACCCTGCACGGTCGTGTGACCCTCACACGACCTTGTGGCCCAATTCCCAGAAATTTCCATAGATAAGCCCTCTATGGCCGTGTGACCTCACACGGCCGTGGAGGAACTTTATAGAGACCGGCCCATTGAGGCCGTGTAGCTTCACATGGGCGTGTGCCCGTTTCCAGAACTCGGCACT